>CM035102.1:59011994-59075225 GCA_020205505.1 Panax japonicus | reverse complement strand
GACATGTTGTGTCTGCAATATGGGCAAATAGGAGAATCCAGTGGTTTATTGCCACCAGTGTATAGCAAGGATGTATACTTGCACACATACAACTTTGTCATAAAGCCCATGCCAAGTCACCATGAATGGGTTCACTCCAATTTTGCTAAGATTCAGCCTCCACACTATCATAAGCCCACTGACAGACCAAGGAAACCTAAGAAAGGCTGCAGATGAACCAAAAAATCAACATAAAGCAACAAAAAAAGGTGGCACTATGACATGTGCAAGGTGTTTAACACTTGGTCATAATAGCAGGGCATGTTCATTGCCTTTTCATCCTGCATCAAGAATGAACAAGGTATATTCTTTATGTGTTCCATACATTCCAACTGTCTTTTTAACTCTTATTTTTAACTTAAACATGTTTTGATTTTCAAACAAATAACAAGGAGTCAACTGCACAGTCAACAAAGTCAGACATTCCTACAAGACATCCTGCTAAGGTACATTTTAATGGTTATAAACGGTTTTCAGTTATAAACTGCTAAGGCTACTGACTTGTAACATTCTATGCCACAAAAATTGCAGACTATAGGACAGTCAAGTAAAGGAACTGCTAATGCTACAACCACTTCAGAAATATCTAATCAACCCACATCAAGCTCTCAACCTAATCACCTACGAGAACTAGGCCTAACATAAAGTTGGGAGCCATAAAGAGCAAGAAAGGCAAATCACCAAAAAAAAGAGGATTGAGGGGATTAAAGCTCTAATTTGAATGTTATTTGTTTTTGACTTATAACTATTTTTGACAAGTGAAAATTGTGTATACTTTGACCAACATTTAGTTTTTGAATGGGTAGTTTTTGAATTATGTTTGCTAGTTGGATATTATGTAACAGAGTTGGAATGTAACTCTTTAATGTTTGAATGAGTAGTTTTTGGATTATGTTTTATACTTGGAAATTATGTAACAGACTTGTTGCTAAGCTTATACATTGACAGTTTATACATTCCATTAAACATTGCACATTACCATTAAATAGTGAACATTACCATTAAACATTAAACATCACCATTAAATAGTGAACATTACCATTAAACAGTGAACATTACCATTAAACATTACATCATAGTTGGTAGGTCTCCTAAATTACCATTAGTTTATACATTCATTTGTTACTAATAAAATACATCATAACTGACATGCAATACAACACAAGTCCAACAACAATTATCATCTTCACATTACTTTCAACAACTATCATCCTACTTGGTATGTTATTCAGCTCACACGAACACTTGCATTTTGTTCCACTCACCAATGTCCCCATTCTGTCATTGTCTTCATTGGGGCCACTGACTATTCCACTTAAGTTTGTTATAGAAGGCAAGCACCATGCCAAAACTCACAATCATCGCATACAAAATATAATCTCCCCTTCGATGGTTTGTTCGAGTCAACAATTCTTACACTTTCTTTTTTCCCACATTTACATCGCTTAGGTATGTAGCGCAACTCACCATTCATCCTTCCTACATCATTGCTTGACGAAGACATGACTCTTGATTCACATAAACAACAGGAATAGTAATATCAAAGAGTAGACCATAAATGTATATATATTATTTCCATGGTTAAATTGCTTTTTGCTATAATCTAATATATAATTTTCAGTCAAAATAGTTCTTTTAGAACTTTATCAAACAGTTGATAGACATAGTTTTAGATTACTAATTTCATAGCCATTGTTTACAATAACAACCAATAACAACATCCTTATTATTCCACAACCATACCTATCTCCTTCAACCTAATTTTCATACATAACAGTAGCATTCGGCTAAGAAAATAGCAACAGTAGCAACTAAAAGGACAAACAGTCCTTCAAGTTCAGATCGAGCCATTAGGCTATGAAAGTCCTTTTCTTAACAAGGATGGAGTGAAAAGGGAATGGAAGGGGATTGGAAAACTTACCTTCAAAAATTGCAATTAATGGTTGTTGCTCAATTTTCTCCTTTACCAGCCGGATTCCTTTTCCTGTCTCTCACTATAGTGCTAACGGTTGTGGAGCTTGAAGAGGTAGCTTTCAATTTCTCTGCCATGGAGCTCAAATAGCTGAAATGGGAAGAACAAATGATTCGATCTGCTCTTACAAGCCAACAAACAGGAAGAAGAATGGGTATTATGACATTTTAGAGTTGTTTTTGATCGACACAACCCCTACTCATGCGTTTTAGGCGTTTGACATACAAACACAATTAATTCGATGGAAAAGATAACTTTTTCACTTCACCTCAAAAAGAACGAGTGTTTAAATGTAAGTTTACGGACCACAGATGGTTAAATGGGAAACCGCTTAAAGCACATGTGTTCATGTGAACTTAACCCTAAAAAAAATTAACCTCAAGGGGCCAGATTTGACGTAAGAGTAAGTTAGACAAAAGAGAGGGACAGAAGGACAAACCGGACGAGAGCTGAGAGTGAGTTAGACAAGAGAGGGACAACCGGCCGAGAGCTCAGAGCTCTTCTTCTGCACTTCTGCTTCACTATTTGGCCAACGATTTCTCCTCTTCTCAGCCGCGACCTCGTCTCCTCTTCTCATTCAGTCTCTCCCTCGCCCTTTGGCCTTTGCGCATATGAGATTTTGAAGGTAACAAATTTAGGCCTTTTTATTTGATAATTTAAAATTTGTAATTTGTTTGAATTTGTTGTTGGTTGTAGACTTGGGGAGTTGGGGTTAAACCCAATTCAATTTATTTCATTCATTTGTTGTATTGGACTTGAGGTAGCTAATTAAGGTATTTTTGTTTGATATTTTTTTAATTTTTAGGGCTTTCTTTCTTTTTTTTTAATTTTTCTGTCGTTATATATATATAGACACACACACATAGTTCTGATCTCGTGCTTCATATGTATTTGTGCTGCTTTTATGGGTATATTCATTAAGTTTTTGCAATTGGGTGAATTAGAAATTGCTTTAATTTTATGGATCTTTTGATATTTGATGATTGCGGAATTTAGTGATGCACAAGCACACCATTATCTTAATGTTATATTATACTCTTCTTTGGTTTGAGAACTCAAGCATAAATGGTATTCTAGATGCATAGGTTTATCGTGTTCTATTAAATTTTGGAAGCTTTTTGGGTGTGTATGTTTATATGTTGAGTGGAGGACCCGGAACTAGATAGTTCATTTGTTTTATGAATTGTAGACTGTATTTTTTTTAATATGTGCCTCATTGATGTAATTTAAAGGAAGACCATAACTGCAACAACTTGAGCACATTATAATTTAATTTTTTGAATGTGTTGTTTTTTTGAATTGTGAGTTGATTTAGCTATTAGGGCTTGATTTTGTTTGAATATAGAAAACAAATTTGGTATGAGGCTTTGTGCATACGGTTGAAATTGTAAGTGTTTGGAGAATCATTAAAATTGAACTATGACAAGTAATCGAAGTAAGTTTCTAAATTATATCTAAGTATTTATTTATTTTGAAATTTCTTTTTTATTTTGGGTTATGATTTATGAATATTTATTTGTTGATGTTGCAGTATCCATTTTCTTCAGCACACTGTAGAGAGATGGTGAAGAGAGAGAAATGGTGAAAGCTCCAAGAAAGCGGAGGTAATCTTCCAATGGCCCTAGTCTCCTACTACTTTCAGATTGATTGTGTTTGCCAATAAGGTGTTTGTTGAAACTCCTCAGCCAAGGTCATACCCAAATTGAAATGGATCTCTCTCTTTTTTTCTTAAATTTTGTTATTATCAACTCTATTAAAACTCGATATGGGTATTGTTTGGAGAAGTCGTTCTGACCACTGATAATAATTTTAGCCCATAATTCTTGATCAAAAGTAATTCTACCTGTAGTTACTTGCATAATCCTTTTACAATATCATGCATTTGGGTGACTTTACTTGTATTCATGTTGTATGGTACTTTTTTATTTTATTTTAAGGTATAGTGTTTTTTGATCTATAAAACGTATTTTCTATAATTATTTCTTATGCTGGCCATTTAAGACCTGAAAAAGTATGGAAAATCAAGTGTGGATGTGTGCTTACCATGAAACTCTTATTGTCTTGCGTTCCATGTACTGGTATCGTTCCGTATCGTAGATTCGTAGTACGATAACTAAATGCCTTGTGCATTCTGCCATAGTTAGTGTTCCTGCTGTCAGAATGTACCCAGTGGATCAACGTTTCTGGTAATCATAGGTGTGTTATGTGGGAGTTTATAGTTAAAGCCAGTGCAGTAGATTCTTATTTAGTTTTCCATTTGTATAATCATCATTCACCTATCTACGAACTTATTTACTACAAGTTATATAGTTAAGGATCCTTGTGAGTTATGACCACATGGTTAAGAACCCAAAATACTTGGACAAGAGGCTTTTCTTAGTTGATTCAGTATCAATATTTAGTTTTTTAGATGAATTGGTAATTTGGTATTTTTTACTTAGGCATTTGTGATAATAGTATCTTTTTTGCATTTCCCTCCATCCCATCATGCTACGACAGAATTTTGGATTGGTCTCATATTGTAATACTCTGTCATCCAGTCAATTATTTAAATAAAGAACTGTTGTGTAACTAATTTGCACATGTTTAGCTGGTTTCATGTTTGTGTATAACTGTATATCTGTTTGTGTTTTCCATTACTAATTTTTTCATTCTTTAATTTTTTTATGACTGTATTGCCTGGGGTTCAGTCAATTACGTTCTTGCAGTACAGATTACTTGCCAAGTAAGAAGACAAATGCATTTGACTAAACTACATGATTCTGGATTTTCAGGTAAAAAAAAGGTCGAGGAGAACAGAGTGTTCTGTTGATCTAAAATGCATCATGCAAGCACTTTCACTTTATTGGTTTGCATTGTCAGTTTCACCATCAGCTTCCTGTCATTCAGTAATGGGAACGTGTAAGTCTAATTGAGAGATTGTGTGCTGCATCTGATTTGTCATCATCTTTTTAATACAAAAACATGTCATACATGTAGTTCTCTTTATTCACCTCAAATAAATACTTATGCTAAAGAAATTTGCAGGATCAGTAGCAAAATTTTGAATGTTGGGGAGGAGCTACGGAAGGAAACTCTACCACTGAAAACGGGTTCCTGTTTTTACCAGATTCAGGGGCTTAAATCACAGATGTGGTATGAAGTGAAGATATCATATCCAGCTTCTGTATGTCTGTGATATTTTGTTCTTTATTTTTTCAACATTTTCTAGGTGAAAGCTTACTTCATTTCCGTACCTTAACAGATTCCTGCTAGCTTTTCTTTACAACTACAGAGAGATAATTCAGATTTGAGACGCACGCAACAAAGAAAGTTACTCAATACTGAAAAGCTAATTTTCAAGACTGATGACATGGACTCGTTTAATTACCAGGTTTGCTTGCGCATAGGATTGTCCTAATTGTTTTCCTTTTATTATGAATAATTTTAACTAAATTTTTACTTAGGGTGGAATGTTTGTCCTGGTTACTGTGGAGCCTGAAGGGGTTGTTGCAATACCAAATGGGCAGGAGAGGGAAGACATCATCTTTAATATAGGTAAGTTTTACATTTGAATTTCTTTGAAGTACGTAATTTGATGCTTCAGAAGAACACCAGTGCCTAAATTTGTTAATGCATTAGATTAAATTTCAAACATGTTTATAAAAATACCTACTTTTCTTTCATGGTGCAATTTCATAATGGTTCTGCAAGTTTAGTTTTTCTCGGCATTTCTTTCTCATATTCAGAAATTTATCAGGTGTTGAGACATTTTTCTATGTATCTCCTATGTGCGACATGTGCTGATTTATTTTTATGATAAACAAACCAAGATGAGATATGTATAACAGTTTTCAGTTTTTACAGGGATCATTTTTTTTCCTGAAAAAAACAATTTGACTTTGAAAAAGAAGTCTTTCTGTTTAGGTTTTAACCCTATTTTCTTTTGCCTCTATTTGTTCCTGTTATATTTGCTTTGCCTTTTCTTTTTCTATTTATTTGTGTGTAGGATTGTTGAGTAGTTGTAGTAGTGGTGGGTAGGGTGGTTCTAGAAAACCCTTGCACAAATTCAGTGGCCTGGATAAATCCAATGCCAAATTGGGAATGCTTAATAGTCTTTAAACAGAAATTGATGTGCCTCAATTAAAATCATTGCCCAAGTGTAAAAATTATTGATTCCTTTTACACGTTAAAGTTTTATCTGAATGCCGGGGTATGGAAATATGGATAGAGAGCCCATAACCATACTTTAACAGGCCACTCGTTAACTGTGTCAAGAAGATAATTAATTTGGAAGTGCCTACATAAGTGATGGAGGCTTAGCACATTACTCGCCTGCTTGTCAAGAAGTTATTTTAGCGGTATATATATGTGTAGGCTATGTTTGTTTGGAGGGATTCACTTGGGATTGGACTAATAGTCCTTAGGCTATGTTTGTTTGGAGGATTATACTTGAGATTGGACTAATAGTCCCTTAACGTTTTTTTGTTTTAAAAATTGGTTTATGGACCATTAATCCTATGCCATGTTTGTTTACAAAGATTATAATAATTTCAAGACTATTAATCTTAGAATTAAATAGTCCTAGTCACATGTTTGTTTTTTATGAGATTATTCATGAGATAACTTAAAATAATCCCATGTTATGTTTGTTTTTTCCATAATTAATTAAAGGATTGGATAAAAAAATATCGTTTGGACTATTATACCCTTACCACTAATAACATATTTTAAACTATAATTTAAACTTTTTTATACATCAAAAAATGAATCAAAAAATGATAATCTCATGAATTTGTTGTATTAGAATCACCCGTAGAAACACTTTAAGCTTCCTCTTTATCCAACTCTTCCACTACATCACTAGAAGCCTCAACATGTTACCCCGTAGCTCTATCCTTAGCAAAAATTTGTTGTCAGTCCTCATACCATGTCAATGGCTTGTTCCGCAACTTAATTATATCAGGATCTTTCTACACAAATAAATAAAATCAAAATAAAGTCAATTTCAAATATTTTCAAACTCAAAATTTACATGAATTACATATGTAATTTATGTCAATACAAATATGAATAACATAAACTACTTACTACTATTCAAAGCTGATCCAAGCTTACTGTGTTATATAGAAGGTACCGTGAATATTTTTGAGCAAATGCTATACTGTGAATATTTACTATTTTGAAACTAAATTGTTGTCGTTCTATGTTTTAAGCAAGTATAGTCTGCCTATTGGAATTTGTTAAGCTGCACCAGGAAGCAGGTAGCTGGACATAACCCCTGGTACCCTAAGCATTAATACATATACATATATATATATATATATTGATGTTCTTTACTATATTAAAAACATTGATATTTAAGGTAATGGTATTTGCAGCAATAATATGGATTAAAAACATCATGCCAAAGCAATACAATATAAATAATCCCAACTGCAGTAAATCGGCATCCTCTTAACTCAATTTAACTAACAACATAAATATTTAATGAGAAGTTTGGTTTAGTCACTTTTTAGTATAGATAAATTTACAGCAAGAGTCGTCTTCTAATAAAATTAGAATTTTATTGAACCTTATACCCTTCAACCTATGGTTTCTCAAATCACCAAATTCAGCATATAGCTTATCAGCGATTTGTTATTTTAACATACAGGTAGCATGCTGCATCAAAAATATTGATACCAATTACCAAATATAGGTGCAGAGAAAATTGATCACATACAAAACTCTGAATAAGAAAACAGTAGATTAAACTGAAGGAAAAATTCATCATCAGAAAAACTTGACTCAACCCTGTGACAATGAAATATGGAACAGCTTCAATTTACTGAAGGTGCAACTATGAAGCAACAACAATAAACTTGAGTCACCCCTGTTATTTTTTTTTGGGTAAATTCATTTATATTGAATTAAACTAAATATTACAAATGTATCATAATTTATATAATTTGAAGTTGGTACAAGTTCAAAAAATTACAACTATAATAAAATTATCCATTTTGACTTGATATTGTTCACTTTTTGTTGTGATTTGATATGCTACAACATGTATTATGAATATGGTAAATCATTAGAAAAATAAATATATCAAGATCTGGTTTGGGTAGTTATTAAAAAAAAACTCTCCACTTAGGCCCGCTTAATTTTTTTTGCCGCCTTATGCCTAGGTGAGGCGCCAGGGAGGGCCTAGCGCCTAGGCGGGGCGCCAAGGGGGGCCTAGCGCCAATGTTCGAAAAAGCTAAAATCGGTACGAGACGTTTTTCTCTAGGCTATGTAAGGCGTAAGCCTCGAGGCGGAGTGAGGCGGAAGCCTTGATTTAAAAACCTAAAAGTCCCAAAAAAATTATGAAAAAATACTAATAAAACCATAAAATAATTCATCATTACAATTAAGGTCATAACAGACATAAATAACCAACGTCACAGTAATGTATCATTACAAAACATCAAAACAACATAATATCATCAAGTACTTATATAGTGATTGTATCATCCATCACTATGTAAGTATTGTATCATTTGTATGTAGCGACTTGAACAATGGATCAAATCCTAGATCATCATCACCATCATCATCATCATCACTAAGAGGATCCTCCATGGAATCATCATCGTATCTAATAGCTCCGTCATCCTCCTCATTGTCAGTACTTATATAGTGATTGTATCATCCATCACTATGTAAGTATTGTATCATTTGTATGTAGCGACTTGAACAATGGATCAAATCCTAGATCATCATCACCATCATCATCATCATCACTAAGAGGATCCTCCATGGAATCATCATCGTATCTAATAGTTCCGTCATCCTCCTCATTGTCAGTGCTAAGATCCTCAAACTCATGTTCTTCATCAACCAATTGCAATTCTTTCCCTTTATCTATAAATAAACAAGTGAATATATATTTAATCCAAATGAATGTTTTTTAAAGAACACTTTAAAGGCAACTTAAATAATGACACTAACCTTTTGACATAGTTTTTGACGACAAAGTGTTTCTCTTTCTCTTTTGACTTTCTTGTTTACTATTTGTTCCCCGAGTCCCTTGCCCTCCAAGTGTAATCTCCCTCACATTAGTCTCTTCTCCCCCAACTGTTTTCTTATTCCCATGAGTCCTTTCACCATCCTCCATATCATCATTCCCAGAAGTCGGTCCCGAGATATTTTCATCATTTCCCCCCACAATCCACTCATTATCAGATGTCACATTTTCAACAACTAATGGATCTTTTTCTTCCGTTAGTGCCTTTTTCTTGATATGCCGATCTTTCAATTTTTTATTGTTCATAATGTAAGCCAATGAGTTAAGCCTGGATGCAGACAGTCGATTCATTCTCTTTGAATGTATCTATATTACAAGTAATTTAGCATTAGTGACAATGTTAGATCTCATAAAATCTTAATAAATGATTTATATCTAATAAATACCTGACTAAAAGTACTCCAATTATGCTCAATCCCCGAAGATGAGCAAGTTAAACTCAGAATCTTCACTGCAAAGTTTCTTAATTCCGAAGCTTCATCCCCATATGCGATCCAACAATCAGCTGGATCAATATTAAAACATATATCAATCTTACCGGTACACGTTTAATTAAAATGAAAACATAACCAGACATTAATCAACGGTACTTATCGGGAGCACGTTTCTTACACTTGTTTTTGGCATTTGTGTAGCCAAATAACTCTTGCCTCAATCGGAATGCATCCATTTGCAAATCAGCTTTCTCTTTTTCCACAGCGTTAGGAATAAGCTTGTCCATAAAAGAGTACAATCCCACCTTAACTTCCGCATTGGCATAGAAATTGGCTTCATATTGAAAAATGAGGATTCAAATAATATGCAACAGCGTGCAAATGCCGATGCAACTGATTATCCCACTTAGCATCTATTATGCTCCATATCTCTTTATAGGCCCCCTCCTCATTATCCAGATTTTTTGCAATTTCTTCTTTTGCATTGTCCATGGCACCATATAAAAATCCCATTCCCGGCACCTTCTCTGAATTTGCCATCCTCAATACACCTACTAGAGGTTTTGTGTTCTTAATTGCATACCCCACGCTAACCCAAAAATTTCTATCACTCAGTATGATTTTTCTCGCCTCCTTTCCTTTAGGTTTTTTTGACCAAGCACAATTTGCCCACTCCCTAGATGTAAACATGGCCTCCAAAGGCTGTCTCAAACTATGCATACTCTGCAAAGTTAAATAAGCAGTGACAAATCTAGTGGCGGTTGGCCGAACAATGTCTTTATTAGTGTTTGTCCTCATCAATGCCAAGACCCATCCATGATTATATATGAAGTTGCTTACCAACATAATGACATTCATCAAAAAAATAATAATTCAAGTATTCATTGAATAAAAAAATTATAACCAAATAATAATAATAGTAATTACATTCTTTGTCTTTGTCAAAGCATTTTTATGTTGAGGCAACTCTCCAAGCTTCTCAAGCATCAAATCAATGCAATGTGCGGCACACGGTTTCCACCACATACGTGGCCTCTTCTCCATTAACATCTTCCCCGCCGCCTTATAATTAGATGCATTGTCAGTAATTACTTGAATGACAAGGTCTTTTCCCACTTCCTCAACAACCTCATCAAGTAGTTTAAACATTAAATTAGCATCTGTAATTGCATCAGATGTATCAACAGATTTCAAAAATACAGTTCCATAGGGATTATTTACAAGAAAGTTTATTAGCTGTCTTCCCCTAATATCTTTCCAACCATCCGACAAGATTGACACCCCCGTATGTGCCCAAGTCTTCTTTACCTTCTCAACAAAGGCCTTTGTAGTCTTCTCTTCCTCCTTCAATACCCAAGTCTTCTTTACCTTCTCAACAAAGGCCTTTGTAGTCTTCTCTTCCTCCTTCAATATCCAAGAGCTAAGCTCGTATGAGGTAGGGGGTTTCAAAGCACGACCATAGTTCCTAATAGACCGACACATATTTATAAATGAAGGATTATCTGCAACATTGAAGGGAATCCCGTTTTCAAAAAAGAATCTACCTATATCAAGACAGACTACATTACGAGCCTCCTTTGAAAATACGGTACGCCTTGTAGTAGCATCATCATCACCAGCATCAACATACACAACAAATCTGTCCATGGGCCCCCGAACTCCCCTCTCGGAGGCACTACCCACACTTGAACCTCCCAAGGATGGATGACCACCATAATAAGACCCACTTTGTATTTTTTCAACTTCATTTCTTTGTCTTTCCTCCTTGGAGTCCATATTTTTCTTCATATATGAAGCAAGCTCTTCCTTCACTTCACTTATACTTTCTTGCAAGCCTCAACGTTACTATGATTACTTACAAGATATTTTTTAGCCTTGTAATCCCTCCTTTACAAATTTTCTTACAAAAATTGCATTCCACGTATAAATGAGCTTTATTAACTCCCGGAGTTGCGGTGCCATATTTTCAAGCTGGATCTTTTCTACCCATAATAATAATTCACTGTAATAATAATAAAAAATTGTTATTATATTTTGATAAAATTATGGACAACACTAGTCATGTACTATGTTAACACTAAACATTGATAGAATTTAATACTGTTCAAAAACTGAATATAAATGGAATTATCATGTACACAAATAATGATATTGTTATTGATAGTCTAAAACACCAAATGGAATTATCATGTACACAAACTGTTTGCTATCTTTGTTCAAAAAGAAATTCATCAAGCTATCAATACAAGCAGAATCAGTCGAGCAATATTTTGTTACATATGAGATTAGTAAAATTATTAAAAGTTAAAATCACCTGCAGCAACAAAAAAAAACAGAGACAAAAACAGAGACTACTTTATTGGAAAAAGACAAAAACAGAGGTAGTCACTAACATTTTTAGAAGTCAGAAGACTCAGAACTCAGAATAAAACAAAACACAAGAAAACAGAAAAGATAAAGAAAAAGAAAACAGAGACGCCACTCAGGAAAGAAAGAGGAGAAGAAAGAGGAAAAGGAGAAGAAATAGAGCAGTAGACGCGACAAAGAAGAAAGAGGAGAAGGAGAAAGAGAAGGAAGATACCTGTTGAAGAGGAGAGTAACAGACGCGAAGAGGAGAACAGTCGATGCAGCCAAATTGGTAAGCCCAAATCTAATATTAGGCCAAATTTGATACTTAGGATTTTTTTAAGCCAAATTGAGGCGTACGCCTTGCTACGCCTTGAGGCGCGACGTAACGAGGCTTAAGCCTCAGTCGAAAAAGGCGCAAATCTCACCAATACCTAAAAAAGCGGCCGCCTCGCACCAGCCTTCTTCCGCCTCGCTACGAGGCGCGCCTCGAGCGCTATTTCGAACATTGCCTAGCGCCTAGCCGGGGGGCCTAGGCGGGGATTTTTAGAACACTGCTTATTACAATTGGTCAAGTTTTTGTTGTCAAACTTTGATATGGTCATGTTGTTGTACAAAATCACATATGCACAAAATCACACACCAATCTGACATGTTTAAGCAAGTTTCAGACATAAAATATAAGATTTGATCCATCCCATTATATATGCTTAACAAGAGAGCATAAGAATCTGTAGTAAAGTTCCTGATTCCCCTCAAATTCCTCCTAACAGTTTTATCTTACCCGGCAGGCAGTGCCCAAAAAAGCAAAATGCTAAATTAAACAATGTTTAAAAATCTTGTTAAAGAATCCGTAATGCCTTCCTAAAAGGTGAAGCAAATTTCTTAAACAATTTAAATCAGATTCTTCGATAAGTACATGTGAATAAAGTCCCCCCTCAATCATGCATTCCATTAACCAATAACCATATATTCCCCTCAAATCCCAAGCAAAGTATCACAACTAGCTTCCATCAAAACAAACTCTCTTTAATTTTCCACAGCCACACAGCCACACAGCCACACAGCCAGCCATGGCTCAATTCCTCTTCACCATATTGTAACAATTATTATATTATTTACTCCACTAGCTTTAAGCTATGGCCATTCCAATACTTGCTGATCCTATTGCAGCTTTGCCTTTTAAAAGCATCAATCAATTTTAACATGAAAACAGAGTGTACAAAAATTGACTAGCAAATTCAAAAAAAACTATTAACATAAGTTCATATAAAATCTGAAACAAAACCAAAACTTGAGTGTCAAAATTGAAGTTGAATTAGAAACCTAAATTGGTCATTAAAACCCTAAACTTAAACTTCAGAATAAAAAGTTGAAATCAGAAAATTTTAATATATGATTTCTTAATAAAAGGTTCAAATCGGTGTATTCAGAAGGAGAGAGAAAGAGTGACAACTATATAGATCTTAATTCCACACAATTTAATTTCAAATCTTAAATTAAATGAATACAAAATAAAATTATACAAACCTAGCTGAAGAATGCATATTAGAAGAAAGAGAGATGAAGGATTCTCACCAGAAAAATTAATTTGAACAAAAGAATCCTTCGAGGGTTGTTGCTGCCGCCTAGGGAGAAAAGACGAGGAGAGGACAAAAAGAGATCGACCGATAAATGGATAGAATATGATAATATGTTCATTTTAGAAAAAAATTGAGGTTAATTTTGTGTAAAAATTTTTTGTTTCAAATGGTAGGGATTATAATACCTGGTAGAATATAGTATTAAATAATCCCCATATTAAGCCATTTTATAATCCTTGGACTAATAATCTCAAGTTCAAATTTTTAAAAACAAATAAGACACCTGGGATTAATAGTCATATCCCAAGTGTAATTCTTATAAACAAACATACCCCTAGGATTTAAAAAGGACTTGGGATGAGGTACTATTTAATACCTATCCTTACCGCGTATTGTAGTCCCATCATTTGGGACTAACCATATTTGGACGAAAATAACCCTAACCTTTTTAAAATACGTCCAACCAGTCCTTTTTTGTATTAACCTATACCAACACTTCTATTCCCCGGTAACTTGTTCTCTCTGCTCTCTCCCCGGTAACTTCTCTCTCTCTCTCTGTGGTAACTTCTAGTAATGTTTCGTTAACTTCTCGTTTTCAGTTATTGAATTTATTTCCATATTTTATACTTTCAAAGAGTAATTAATAAATTTCTTTTTCAAATATATGAAAATAATATTTTCCTCCTTAATATAAAATTAAATTCTAAAATAATTGATTACAACAACAATAGCTATTTGAGAATTAATAACTTTGTAACAGTTATGTTATATTGGCAAGGATATAATATTCTAATCATAAGATTATTTTAAGTTATTTCATATTTAATCCCTTCCAAACAAACATGTGATAAATGATTAAATAGTTGTAGGATTAATAGTCTTGGATTATAGTCGATGGGTATATATTCTTGCAAACAAACATGGCCGGAATGAATTTTGAAGTTCAGGGATTTAAGGGGGTCGACAGGTTTCAATCAAATTTGACTTTTGTCATTAATTCGTGTTAAGCTACTTGCTCCAGAATCATAGTACATTTTTGCTTCAAATGATGCAATAATTTTTGTATCAACCTTTTCATATAATCTTCTAATAATATTTGGTTCATCTTCTTGACAGTTTGTGATGAACTATTGCTTGGAATCCCCCAAAAAGCTTGGTGGGTAGTAATCCTGGTAATTATTTGCTTGGGATTGGCACTAGTGATACCATCTTTTCTTCCATCATATCTGCTGCAATCGGATCGAAGCTCAGGGTTAACCGAAGAGATTACTTCCAAGGATTCTTGAGTGGATTATAGTTTTCAGATTTCATTTGGCAATTAAGATTGGGGCTGTGAGTAGATGTTGAAGCTCAAACTAGCATTAGAGGCTTCTGTGAACAATTTGATAGCTAGCCATTCACAGTTAAAACTTTTTTTCTTCTTCTCTTATTTGATTTTTGAACCTTTTTTTTTTTTAAACGTATATAGACTTTTAAGCTTTCATGCTGGATTTATTTTTAGCCTACCCCAACTATAGTTTGGGATAAAAGAAGTCGTTGAGGTTAGTTGAGTATTCTTTCTGCACTCTCAATATTCTATGAGAGATTTTTTAGGGACGGAATAATTTTTTTGTTTTCCTTTGCCTAAAATGTAAAATTTCCTTCTGTTTATCTATTTGTGACATTTTTGCCCATGAATTCTAGTATTAGACAAGAGACTCCCTCAAGGTATAATTAGTAGTTTAAATGCGTCTTATTGAGTCAATTTTACAGTACTAATTATACCTTAAAAAACTTAAAAAAGGACAGATTTTATACTAATAATTGCAACTATAGAGAGGGGTCTGTCTTTCCCTTTCATAAAGCAAAAACCTGCAGGCTTCAATTATGTCAAAGACTCCCTCAATGTATATAATTAGTAGTGCAATAGTGTCTTACTGGGTCAATTTTGCACTAATAATTGTAACATAACAGAGGAGTCTGCTAATTTTCTAAATTCATAAATGAAAACGACAAGCAAATCAACCAAAATCCTGCAATAGGGTTAAATCACTTTTTCCCATTATACTCGACCTCAATTTATAAATGTATCGCTGACTGTCAACACGTTGAACTACTTGTTTTTCACAAAACGTCATAAATTCCGTCTAAATAAGTTGACTTTTAACTGAAAAGAGTAGGAGAATCAAAATCAAATGGCATTAAATAAAAGATGAAGCAAAAATAATTATTTTCAAATTGCCTTCTGGTAAGACTAATGACTGTAATACAATTGAATATGGCCACCAGGCCCACCAACCAACCAGTAACTTATGAAGAGCCACAAATTATGATTGCTAGAGATCTATATCAAATAATTGTAAGGAAAACTAGAACATTACAAGGATTCCTACTGGTAAGTACTAGTAAGGATGAGAGTAAAATTAATAGCTATAACTCTACATTTCTTCTAAGAACCTGAAACAATCGACTGGTAAGATACATTTCACAAATTCAAGGTCTAGCTAATATCTCTGGGAACCAAATGACGGCATGACGCAAACTAGGTTGTCATGAAGCTCAGGAAGCCATCAAAATCACAGTATCATATAGAACCTCCGGTGAGTAGTGTGACACTTGACTAAATCCAAGAAAATAAATATATGATAATTGGCAGGACACCTCCACTTGAAGTCCATATATGTACACAATATAACAGGCTGAACATCTAACAACCGAGAGATAAAAAAAAGTGCATGGTTTCGATAGGGTAAAACTCGACTCCTTAATAATGACTTTGCAGTCATGCACTTGTAGGAGAAGCCTGATACTGATCTGTCACCACATTGTTGAATTTTCCACTAGACCGCCCAACTTTGAAACTGCCATACCTTACAGGTTTTGGTTGAAAAAGAGAATTGAGTGTCTGCTCCAATGACTGAGCTGTGTACTTGGCATATTTGCTAGCACTTGCATCTTGTTCAACTAGTGGTCCATAGTTCTGCATGTAGCTTCGGTAAACAGGCACAATTGCCTGCACAATAAGCTGGCATGTCTTCTCCCGAATTTCTTTTTCTGACAAAACCCAGTTCGAGTGCTTCTTATACATGTCATCAAAAGCTTCAATGAAGGCTTTTAGTCTTTTCTTAACAAGATCACGAGCAGTAGCACGCCCCCCAGAGAAGAGAATCAATCCTTCCCTACTTAACAGTGCCGGAAGCTTCTGCCAGCTATCCTTCAAGTAGATAGCAGAAAAGTACTCCTTGTATTGTTCATGTTCCCTTAACCAAGAATCTCCCAATAGGCTCCCCAGCTTTGTGCCTTTTAAATGCTTGTATAGGTGCCAATGATTGTTCATCATGAAAAGATACGACAAAAAAACATCGTTATATGCCTTTGACCATGTCTCCAAATTCAGCTCAATGGATTTGATTAGATTGAGAAGTTCATCAATAAGGAGTCTCTCTTGAAACTGTTCATGCTTCCAACTCCGTTCAATAGCCAGTGCTTGTGTCAGTATTGGCTTATAATCATCCCCAAGAAGCCTATTACAGTAATCAGTGATGAAACTCACCAGTCTCGGAACACTACCATCCGCAGGAGGTGGACTTTGTCTCTGCAATTCCACCTGAACTGAGAGTTCCCAGAATATTTCACAAGCTCCTTCAATCACCCTCTTGATGAGATCTCTAGTAAGATTTTGAATTTCAGCACACGCTTCACCACCAAAAAGCCGGTTGAAATCCAACCTTAGCTTATTCAAAGATGCAAAAATGTCTAACAGCTTCAATAGCTTTATAGGATCCTTCTTACTCTCTGTAACTGTTTTGCCGAATTGAAGGAAAGCGAGAATACCTGCCTGGGCAGCTATCTTAGCAAAACAGCCCCTCCACACATCTAATCCCATTCTCTCAAAGACATCATTACAAAGTTTGTATTCAGCCTCAAATAGATGCTTCACGGCAAACTCCAAATGCTTACTCCACTGAGCTATATAACCCTCTATACTCTGAACATTATTAAACTCGGAAATCGATATCTCAAGGTAATCCAAATTGAGTGCCTGCAAACTTGCTCGAACATTTGAGCTACGAACTTCAACATAAATAGAAATGCAGTTCTCAAGTCTGTCGTTAGCAATTAATCTCCCAAGAATAGCCTGCAGCTTGTGAATAACAGGAACTGGTAATGGGGAGGGTGCAATGCAGGCTTGTTCTCCAAGAGCAGATGGTGAGGACATAGGCAGAGGAACACTGTTTTCTGTTAATAGCCGACGAAATTCTTTCTCCAGTCTGTTCAACGCAGCCTCAAGTAGCCCACCATCAAGACGGCCCTTTTCCTCATTACTCTGCAATTCCCTAAGATACTTCAGAGCCTTCTTCAAATTCGATATGTACCTCTCGTCTGCAACCATATAGTCCTCCAAGTACTCCACAATATCATCCAACCACTGAATCGCCATCCCACAATTATCCCCCAAAAACCTCAATGCCTCTTCGAGCCTCTTAAGTACAGAAAGATATCCAGAAAGATCTGATTGGGGATCAGATAACGACTTCTCAAGCCCATGAATGGCATCAAAAACCTTAAGAACTGCCGCTGCAGGAACAACGGCTTGATTTATGTGACCCCCAACATCATCAAGTGCTTCCTTTTGTGCACGAATTGGCCGAACTGCGGCTTCCAAATAAGGTAGCCTCTGCTTGATGTCATCTAACCTAGGCCCAGCTTTCGCAAGAGATGCCCCTAAACCTTTTGATTTCTCTAAGCTAATCTTCAACAATTTCCTTGCAGATACCAAATTCTCAGTACCTTTCTCCACTGAATCCATTCTTATATCAAAGCCCCAATGCCAGAAATCACAAAATAGGTCAAAAAACTTCTTGATTCACAAAACCCACAAATTTTCTCACTTCATAAAGCACCAAAAACAACACCTTTAAATTCAAAGTTATCTTTTTTCTTAATTGGTAAGCAATCTGGGTTCCTACATCAAAACCCTGATCCTAAAAATCACAAAACAACTCAACCCACTCCTTAATTCACAATACCCACAAATTTTCTCACTCCAAAAGCTTAAAATTATCATTTTTAACTGGGTTCTTGTAGAAATGGATCTCCATTTTTTCTTAACTAAACTTCACCCAATTGCAACTACCAGATTGAAGACCAAAAGTAAATAGAAAAACAACGATAAAACACAACAACAAGTCAACTAAGAGAAAATTAAAGAGAAAGAGTGATGCTTAACACTGAACAAATCAGAAAGCTTTAAGCCAAAAGTTGAATACTCACCTCGTATATACTGAATCAGGGCTTAGATATCAAATGGGGGATATACTCCAGAGAGAGGAGAGAGGAGAGAGGAGAGAGGAGAAAGCAGAGAGGAGAAAACACAAACGCTCTGTCTGTGTATAAAAAACTGAATAAAAATAAAAAAGAGAAAATTAGGAAGTTGCTTAGTACCCTAAATATTAAAGAACTGATGGTATAGTATTAAATATAAGGCTTAAATATGAATTAGTAACCTAAACTATAGGGCATATTCTATTTCGGTGATCCACCTTTTAATTTTGTCAATTAGATTATTAAACTATCAATTTTTTTCAATTAAACAAATTGAACACGCCACGTCAGCAATTGTTGACGTGACTAATTTAAGTGGGGTCTTAAAGGACTTACGTGGCAAATAAATAATTTAATATACATTACAAAAATAAATCATTTTAACAGCATGGGCAATTTGGTCAATATCTTAAAAAGCCCTAATTAAAATAAAACAAACTGATAAGGTAATCAAGCAAACACTTCGATCACACCTCTCGGCTCTCCCCTAATTCTCGATATAAAGAACCCTAGATCAACCGAAGCGTGAAGAACTAAAGATAATCAACCATGGCGGCACGATAATTGGTTAAACAATCAAGTAAGTATGTGATTTAGCTGTTCTATGTTGCTCTTCTCTGTAGTCCCTAATTTTGCATAAATCGTACTCAGTTCTCACGATAATCCTACTCATCTGGTGTGATTTAACAGATTTAAGGAAAACAAGCGAGATAGGGTTTCAGTTAACTACCTCAAAAAATTCCTAACTGAAAATGGAAATTACTGGTATGGAAGATGAACTGGAGTTGGGTGAGTGTCTTGATTCGATGGGTGAGACTCCAAGGTGCTATTATGGGTATAGAGCTCGAATGAAGATATCTTGGACTAAGAGTAATCCGGGAAGGTTTTTTGGTTGTCCACAATGGAGCAAGGTATAGTAATATAGTTTTTGTTAGCTGAGTTTTTCTCTTATTCTCTAGGTACTGTAAAATAGGAATTTAGCCAGGTATAGGAATTCAATTTATGTTTCGAATTGGTTTTTATCAACCATGCAGGACAAATTGACAAGCAAACACTGCAACTTCTTTTGTTGGTATGACCAAGAGATTTGTAAAAGGTCCAAAGAAGTTTTACCTGAGTTGAAACTTATGATAAGTGCTCTGAATTTAGAAATTGAAAGGAAGAAGTATGAAATTGAGAGAGGCATTGAAAAAATAAATGAATTAGAAAAAAACAATGAAAAGCTTCAAATTGAATGTGCAGAACAAAGTGAAGAGGTTGGAAGACTGAGAGAGCAGATTGAATTATTGAGAAGGAAGGATAAAATGTGTAGTACTTCAATTAAAGCCTTATTGTTAGGCATGATATTAGTATTCATGTTAGGACATCTGTATGTGTATGATGGTGGTGAATAATTGTACTGAATGGTGAAAGAACTAGTTTGTATTAAATGATTGTAATGGTTATTTTGTAATGAATGAATGTAAATTTGCACCGAATGATTGTAATGTTTTCAATGAATGAATGTGTTAGATCCCAGAGGGCACAATAGATCTAGAAGGGGGGGTTGAATAGATTCTTTTCTTTTAAAATACTTTTCTGGTTTATGATGTATTGTTCATATTAGATTATATGACAAACGTAGAATCTTTTCAAGCACAGCGGAATAAGTAAAAAATTCCCCTCCTTCATTGATATATTCATAATCATACAAACATTGTTCGTTGGGTTAGTTTAGTTGTAAGCAGTTAAAACATACATAGCAGTTATAGACATAATGTAAATGACATAATGTAAAAGACACAAGGGGTTTTAAGTGGTTTAGAGACTCAAGCTCCTAATCCACTCTTCTGCTTTCAACTAGCAGGATTTCCACTAAGGAAGGGCAGCACCCTGAATCTCTACGATTCCTTCAAGGCCAGCCTTGGGACTTCAGTTCACTAAGAACTCTTCAAGGCCAGCAGCCTTGGGACTCCTCTAGTTCCCTAAGAACTCTTCAAGCCCAGCAGGCTTGGAACTTCGTTTAGTCCCTCTGGACAAGGACCCTTTGGCCCTGCTTTGTTTAGTCCCTCCGGACAAGGACCCCTCAGGCCCTGGCTTCTTTGAGTTGTTGTTGTTGTTGGAGTCGGTGCTGAGCTGCTAAGATGTCTTCATGCTCTGAACATCTTCTATCTTTAGCAGCTTCGGCTTGATCATCCTTGAAAAGCAGTTGAGTGTTGCATGATGCTCAGCTTCTTAGGTTGCTCAACTACTCCGGATGACCCCTTGATGAACTGCCTTGAAGATCATTCTCCTTGGTACTTGATGGCTGAACATGAGAGGCTTCTAGGATGACTGTAAGCTCTTCTGAAAGGTACCTAGAAGCTTTCTCAAGCTTGACACCAAGATGGCTTTTGTGATCTCCCTTCTAGCTGCTCGATGCCTTCCCATGATGGACTTGCTAAGATGGCCGTAAGCTCTTCTCTATTGTACCTAGAGTCTTCCCATGATGGACATCCAGATGGCATGATGCTCTTCTTTCTCTCGGCAGTTCAGAACACTCTTCATGTAGTAGAACTCTCACTTTTACATAGTAGAACTCACACTTCTACTTCTTGCTTGATCTGACTTTTGAGTGTTCTTGGTGGATCGTAGAGTGAGTCTCTGGACTCACTATTACTTGATTCGATCAGTCAACCTTCTCTCCAAAACTCAACTTCTCCAGCACACTTTGATCTTTGAAGCTCTTCTTCATTTATACACCTTCCCAATCCTTCCGTTGGAAAGTAGCCGTTGGAAGCTATTCAAATGTCTTCACAGATCTCAAGTTGCTTGATGTAGACTGCTTGATGTGACATGACATACTTTTTCTGACTCTGCAGTCTACTTTTTCACCTACCCTGTCAGATGTATCACTTTACTGTCCTGGGCAGGTCGAAGACTTTATTTCTTCTGATTTCTTAATCAAAGGTTGTCCTTTTGCATCGATGCTCTCAATAAGCACTTGTCCGAATTACCCTTCAGATTGAACAGTTGCTAATGCCTCAATCTTCAGGTATCCGAGCTCTACGATTCTGATGCACGTCTTCAGGGACCTGATCGTAGTGTCTTGTTGATTGGTGGAGACAACACTACGATCTAGAAGAGTGTTGATTGGATCTTCAATGTAGAACACCTCTTCCTTGTATTGTGCAGTGCTTCAATACTTCTGTTTACTTTGACTGTTCTCAAATACTGATGGCCTAATTCCTTGCTCTGGTTCCCTTCTGAATATCAAGACACTTCAGATTTGTGGCGCGTCCAGCTTGCTTTCTCCTGGTGATCTTCCGCTCACTTATCATCAATGAACTAACCCTGCACTTAATCACTTTAGCCTTGCTCTTCAGAAGCTGACCAGTATCTCGGTTCACCTTCCATCAGTTCTTTCTTTGTCTGACAAACACTACGATCCTGGTTGCTTCCAAGATCGTTGTCTTCTGTTTTCTTGATAGCAACTGCATTAACTGACTTTTCCTTAGTCAACTGCTGAAGTCTTCTTTGAATCATCTTGTGGAAGACTTCATCACGAACGACCTTTCAACTCAATCTTGATGCTGATTGGTTTGGTGCTTACTTCTTCTGCTAGCCTGCATGCCATTCGTTGAGTGCTCTCTGGTTTCCTTCTGTGGATTACATCTTTGCAGTGCCAACCAGAGGCTTCGTACCTTTGGATATTCTGGGAGTGCTCATTCGTTGAGAACCGTATCTGCTCTACGATTCTGACTTAGCATTGTGAGCATTACTATTGGAGTCGTAGTTCTGCACTCTATGATTCAGCTTCGGCTGTGCAGACACTACGATCCCGAAGATCAGATCTTGACACTCTACGATTTCTGCACTCTACGATTCAGCTTCGGCTGTGCAGACTCTACGTTCCCGAAAATCAGATCTTGACACTCTACGATTTCTGCACTCTACGATTCAGCTTCGGCTGTGCAGACTCTACGTTCCCGAAGATCAGATCTTGACACTCTACGATTTCTGCCTTGAGCTTGTTGTCTTCATCTGATCTTGTCCGACTACGATCTCTGCATTTGTTCAGTGGACTCTACGATCGCAGAGTGTGGCCTACGATCCTTGTCTTTGACTTCGGCATTGCTAGACTCTACGACTCTGAACGTAGAGTGCATTTCATACTTAGCATCGGCAGATTGTCGTTCGACTTATAGGCAGACTGTCTCTACGATTCAGAACATGACTTCCTCAGTACACTACGATCCCGAGGAGGCTCTTCTCGACACACTACGATCCTTCTTCGTTTCCCCTGGAAGTCTACGAACTCTGAGATCTCACTATCCTGCATACTCCTATTCTGCCTTGATAGCTCCCGAGTTGACTCTGACTGTCCTGGCAGACTACGACTTCTGGTGCTGTGCTCGACGATCAGACAAGCCTATCTATTACATCATAAGATCAACCTAACAAGCTTAATCTTTCTATATTTATAGTCCTTGTATATCATTTCTTTTTAAGGACTTTACAAAGCTGTTTTGCTTATATAGGATCAACCTAACATTTTTGATCAATTCATTCTAAGTCCTTGTACATATATTTCTATTATCTATCAAAGGACTTAACAACTTTTCTTCATGCAAACATACTTGCATATTCATTCATATATATATATATATCATAATCAAATCAATTATAAATAGGAATATCATTCACATATTTATTCCTGACAATCTCCCCCTATTTGATTATGACAAAAACAATAAGTACATATGCATGTTATGAATGAATCTTAGATACAGTGAGCAGCTGTATTTCTAAACAGTTAATCATGAATGTCATTTATATTAATATGGCAATTATATATTCAGACATTCTAAATCCTGGATCCAGAACATACTATCAGACTAGAGATATACCTCCTTGGCTCCATGTATGGTTCCAGGATGCTTGTTGATCAGCTACTCATCTGCTGCTGCTTCTTGCTCCCCCTCTGATGGTGGCCTTCTATCTTTGCTTGATTCCCCTTCATCACTTTTCTGATCTGGCTCCTCTTCAGCTTCTGTGAACTTGGTATCATCATCTTCAGGCTCCCCCTCAGATGATGATTCTCTATCTGCTGCTGCTTTCTTCTTCTTTGACTTTTTCTCCCTTAACCCTCTGCTCTTCTTTTGGTGCCTCTTGCTCCTCTTCTTTCTTCGCCTCTCTTTCTCCCCCTTTTTGTCATCAATCATTTGAGAGAGCTGCTCCATATTGGACATAAGCTGCTCCATCAGGTAGGAGGAGTTTGCAACTTCAAGCTTTAGCTCTTGCTGTCCGAGTTCAAGTTGCACAGAGAAGGACTGTTTCAGATCGTCAATCTTGTCAGAGAGGGCTTCGATCTGCTTTGCATTGGCCTCCTGAACTTGTAGAGCTTCTGCCTTCTGATCTTGGATGGCCTTCTTATAGATGTTATCTCTCTCTTGGAGTTTGAGAGATACATCAGCCAAGATAGCTTGAAGCTTGTGCTGGAAAGAATCATCTCCTGCTGCTGTCTGCTTCTGTGTTTCTTCAGTGAACATAGATATCTTCTTGCTTAAATCATCAGAGCTCTTCAGTAGTTCCTGCTCCAAAGCAGTTTAATCCTCTTGATTGGTAGCTTCAGTATGGGCAATGGATTGGACTCTACGATTGTCATCTTTGGACAGATTTTCAAAGGTGTGGATAATCTGAACAATTGTGGAGTACCAATTGCCTGTGGAGGATGATGGAGTGTCTGTTAGCAGTGCTTGATTATAAGGAGACTTCTAAGATTGAATTTGAACATCATAGGCAGTAGAGTAATCAGACTCTACGATTAGCTTCTTGGACATGGTTCTTCTTCCTTCAGAGTCCACCCTACGATCGTAGGGGATGTAGAGATTTCCAGCATGTCGATAGATCTTGAAGTGGGGCTGGTTTGTGATCAGCTTGGTGGCAAACTTCTTCACTCTTGGAAAGTTCTGAGCCACCAGTTCCATGCTTGGAAACTGCTTATAACACCAACTGAAGTAGCTTCCATCTTTTTCAGTAATGGCCTTTAGCCATGGCATCCACTGGAAGAACCACCTCATTAGCAGATCATTAGGGTTGTAGAGAATGGTTGTGCAGTCCATTTCCATGTTGTTCCAGTTCTTGACCAAGTCAAAGGAGGTCATTCTTACTATTCTGATCTGTTCACCTCCATGGTTTATCCATCTGTCAGGAGGAGTCTCTGATGGTTCATTGGGAACTTCTACTACTATTCTCCTGATAAATCTTGCAGGTGAGATGTGACGCCCCCAAAATAGGTCCATTCCATCCAACCCATTTTGAGTCGCCAAATACATGGTACAGAAACAACCACAACTTTTACAACCCATAAACTATGAGTTTGAATACAAACATTGTCATCTAGACAATATACATACCCAACTATGTCCTCAATACAATTATTGATATATTATTTTACAAAAATGGTGAGGACTACTAAACAACTCTCTCAAGGACCATCAATTCATACCCCGACTCGTACCCGCTATATTCTCGTCTCCTGAGAAGAAAAATGGAACAAAAAGGAAAAGGGTGAGCTCAACTAGCTCAGTAAAGAATATTATGACTAAGATAATATACAACAAATTATCGTTAGTCTTCAACAGGGAAAAATCTGATAGAATACAATAGACAACAAGTTTTAAATCAATATTCGCAGCGGAAAATATTAATTCATAGAAGAGTTACGTAGAGGATGAAATCTACTAATGTCTATGAATTCAACAGTCCATCAATAGTATTTTTATCCCTGTAACATCAATCAATGCACATCTTGAATCATATATTCATCCTTGCACTACAGGCCAAGGATATTCATCTGTTGGTCATGTTCATCTAACACCTGTTCATCTTTGCACTACGGGCCAAAGATATTCATCAGAAATCATTCATCTTTGCACTACAGGCCAAAGATATTCAATAATAACATCCTTTAAGACTGAAGATGATAAAAAAAATTTAAAGAAACGAATCCAGTGAAACAAAATGACAAGGATTAAGGATTAAGGATTCGTACTTTGTTTTATCCATGTCCAAAAATACCTCAAAAATAATCATAGTGGTGTAAAATTCAAGAATGATCAAAACATGGATACAATCAAAGCTAGTATCCACAATAGATATTTTGGACGAAAAGAAAAAAAATAATTTTTCTGTGAATAGTGCCGTATTCGTGAATAGTGCCGTATACGTGAATAGTACCGTATACGTGAATAGTAACTCCGGCACAAAAAGTTCCAAATTTGATAAAAAAGTTCACCAATATTCCGGCATAATGATATTGAAGAAAAAAATATCATTTGAGAAGAAAATAACATCCCTTACCTCAAAATAACCGTACTGCTGACTGAATTTCGGTATAGTGCTGAAAGAAACTCGCACCGTATAGCAACACTCAAAGTATACTCACAAGAATACGCTCGATAATATAGAGAGAGAAAGAGAGAAAACTTTGTTTCTGGTGTGTTTTTCAATTCTAACTTAGCCCTCTATTTATAGGAAAATGTTAGAACGCCAAAGGAGACTAAATTAATATAATATTATTATCAAAATCACATTTCTACGCATGCTTTCAGCCCCTCAATGCTGAAAATTTCAGCAGCCCATGTGCATTCAACACCCACCAAAAAGTGGGTCCCACCATAATTAATAAAAAAAATCATTTTATTTTCCGTAACTTCAATAATTCATAGAAAATAGCCTGTTTATCAGAAAAATTCGAAACTCGCGACTTTCCATAGGAAATTCCATTCTCTACAACTTTGCAGAAGAAAATTTTTCCAAATTCCAAACAGAAATTGACCGAAATCCACAAACGGGCGATTTTACAGTCTATACTCAATTTTCGGTCAAAAATTATGTCCACCGACACACAAAACATGTGTTAAATATTTAATACCACAAAAATACTCTACCTCCTCATATACTCATATATCCCACATTCATTGTACAAATATCATCGTTAATATATTATTAAAATAATATATTTAAATGAATTATTTTATCAGAAAAAGATAAAATATTAATTTTCAACAATTGTCACATTAAAAATTTTCTCCATCTATATCCACATAAAATAAATATTTTCTTTATCATAATAATCAATAATTAATTATTAAAAATAATATTACCGAATCACAGTACCGACAACCAGGCCGTTCCCAGGATAGAGGGGGCTTTCCAATAAGGATTTCTCCTTACTGGCGCGCAATTAGATGACCAAACCTCTCCTTGACAGAACTTTCTAGACATTGCCAATAATGTTATCTGATAATATTATTCAAATAATATGAATTATTGATCTGATAATTGAAAATACTGTGCAATGACAATTATTGAAACAATAATAATATAAATATCAACGCAGCAATTATTGAATCAATAAAGTAATGAACAGTAACTCCTGTAGCAATTATTGAGTAGTGCCTTCTTACGTAAGGATCAATAATTCAAAATACTGTGCAATACCGTGTGCTACTGTGCAACAACGCGTATTACTGTATTTTAACCACCGGGTATTCCAACAGTGTAAACGATAACAACTACGCCGTTATTTTTAAACAGCTTATATTTGTCGTTTTCTTCCTCCAATCGCTTTCCGTTATGGGGCCCACACATGGCTGCGCCGTCGTACGAATATTCCCCGACAGTACGAATATTCCACGACCAAACGAATATTCCCCGACAACAATGAATATTTTATAACCATTTGCTTATTTTGAAATATTTGCGTATTTTACCCATAACTATCCACATTATTCAAATCAACCCTTACTATTCAAAATAATAATTAAAGGAAATTAAATTTCATTTATTAATTATTTGGGGTCTTACAACCTCCCCTCCTTATGAAATTTCGTCCTCGAAATTGACATACGTACCTGGTGTTTCGAAAAGGTGAGGATACCTTGCTTTCATTTCCGTTTCCAACTCCCAGGTCATTTCCTCTATAGCATGATTCCTCCACAATACTTTAACTTGTGGTATTACCTTCGTGCGTAGGACATGCTCCTTTCTATCCAAGATCTTGACAGGTACCTCCTCATACGTTAAATCTTCGGCTATCTCGTCCGGTTCTAACTCAATGACGTGGTTTGGGTCTTTCACATATTTACGAAGCACAGATATATGAAAAACATTATGAACACGAGACATACTTGGAGGTAACGCGAGTCTATAGGCTACATTACCTACTCGATCAAGAATTTGAAACGGACCAATAAATCGTGGATTAAGCTTTCCTCTCTTCCCGAATCTTGTAACTCCCTTCCATGGGGCAACACGCAACAATACATGATCCCCAACACTAAATTCTACGTCCTTTCGATGAAGATCCGCATAACTCTTTTGTCGATCTTGTGCCGTTTGTATACGTTGCCGAATCGTTTGGATCTTCTCTGTAGTCATACGTACTAACTCGGGTCCCAACAATGTTGCACCCACCTCGTCCCAACATACTAGAGAGCGACACTTTCTTCCATACAATGCTTCAAATGGGGCCACACCAATGCTTGCCTGATAACTGTTGTTGTAGGAGAATTCCACCAATGGTAAATATTTATCCCAACTGCCCTTGAAGTCTAGGACACAGAGTCTTAATAAATCTTCAAGAGTTTGAATAGTCCTCTCTGATTGTCCGTCCGTTTGAGGATGGTATGCCGAACTGAATCGTAACTCCGTACCCATAGCTTTTTGCAAGCTAACCCAAAATCTTGAAGTAAATCTTGGGTCACGATCCGAAACTATGGATACTGGCATGCCATGCAATCTTACAATCTCATTTACGTACATTTGAGCAAGACGTTCAAGGGAATAAGTCTCCCGTATCGGCAAGAAATGAGCAGACTTGGTTAATCTATCAACAATAACCCAAATAACATTGATGCCTTGAGAAACCGTAGGAAGACCCGTAACGAAATCCATAGTAATGTGTTCCCACTTCCATTTCGGAATCTCAAGTGGTTGTAATGGACCCTTTGGCACTTGATGCTCCGCCTTTACACGTTGACAAGTTAAACACGTTGAAATAAACTTTGCAATCTCTCTTTTCATATTATTCCACCAAAATGTATGTCGAAGGTCACGATACATTTTGGTACTTCCAGGATGAATTGCAAACGGTGTATTGTGTGCCTCCATCATGATCTTGTATTTCAAATCAGGATCGTTAGGAACACAAAGTCTGGAGTGGACTCAAAGTATTCCTTCTTCATCAATTCTCGCTTCTGGAATGGCACCTTCTTGTACTTTCGTCTTCATATGCATCAGCTCCGGATCGGTGGCTTGAGCAACCTTAACTTTTTCTATTAAAGTTGGCTCTATGCGTATACTTGACATCATTGCACTCATTCCTGCATATGATCTTCTACTCAATGCGTCAGCTACCACGTTCGCTTTTCCAGGATGGTATTGAATAGTGTGGTCGTAATCTTTCAACAACTCGAGCCAACGTCGTTGCCGCATGTTGAGTTCTTTCTGCGTGAAGAAATATTTGAGGCTTTTATGATCTGAATATATCTCCACTTTCTCCCCGTATAGATAGTGCCTCCAGATCTTTAGCGCGGAAAACGACTGCTGCCAACTCTAGATCATGAGTAGGATAATTCCTCTCATACTCTTTAAGTTGTCGCGAGGCATAGGCTATGACTTTCCCACGTTGCATGAGAACACATCCTAACCCTTTGCCCGAAGCATCGCTGTAGATAACAAATCCATCCGAACCAGATGGTATTGTTAGAACAGGTGCCGAAATAAGTCTCCTCTTAAGCTCTTGGAAACTCTTCTCGCATTCCTCGCTCCATACGAATTTTGTATCCTTCCGAGTTAACTGAGTTAATGGAGTAGCAATTCGAGAAAACCCTTCCACGAATCTCCGATAATAACCGGCTAAGCCCAAAAAGCTACGTACTTCAGTGACCGACTTCGGTTGCTCCCAACTTTGTATTGCTTCAATCTTCGTCAGGTCAACAGATACTCCATTTTTTGACACCACGTGCCCAAGGAATGCTACTTCCTCAAGCCAGAACTCGCATTTCTTCAACTTAGCATATAACTTATTTTCACGAAGCCTTTGGAGTACCAGCTTCAAATGGTGCTCATGATCTTCACGGCTTTTGGAATATATGAGGATGTCATCAATAAAGACAACAACGAATTGATCCAAATAATCTTTGAATACTCGGTTCATCATATCCATGAAAGCAGCAGGAGCATTAGTCAATCCAAAAGACATGACTAAGAATTCATAATGTCCATACCGAGTTCTGAAGGCAGTCTTTGGAATATCCTCAGTTCTAATTTTCAGCTGATGATATCCAGAACGAAGATCGATTTTTGAAAAGAATTGTGCTCCTTGCAACTGGTCAAATAAGTCATCAATACGAGGTAGAGGATACCTATTCTTGATGGTGACATGGTTCAATTCCCGATAGTCAATACAAAGTCGCATACTCCCGTCTTTCTTCTTTACGAATAAAACAGGAGCACCCCAAGGAGATGTACTAGGACGAATGAAACCGATGTCCAATAACTCCTGTAGTTGGACTTTTAACTCCTGAAGTTCAATAGGAGCCATTCGATATGGGGTTTTAGAAATGGGCTTTGTACCAGGTTCAAGATCAATAAAGAATTCAACTTCACGTTCTGGGGGTAGACCGGGAAGTTCTTCAGGAAATACGTCAGGAAAGTCAATAACAACAGGAATATTATTCAATTTTGACGTGTCTTTATTCAAATCCATAACATGGGCTAAGAAAGCTTGACATCCGTTTTTCAATAAACGAATAGCTTTATGATTAGATATGACAGTGATTGATTTTAATGGTTTAGTTGCCTGAATTCGAACAACAGGTTGATTAGGAATATGAAAACTAACAACCTTACGAAAACAATCAATTTTGGCATGATGAGTAGTTAACCAATCAATCCCTAAAATCACATCAAAAGCAAGTATCTTTAAAGAGATAAGGTCAACAGGTAAGGTGATGGTGCCAACTTGAATCAAACAAGATTTATAAACAGTGGATGTGATGAAAGTTTCTCCTAACGGAGTTTCCACAGATAAGTCAAAGTCTAATTTCTCCGGAGTCAAGTTTAAACGTTGAGCGCAAGCAGGAGAGATAAATGAATGGGTAGCACTGGTATCAAGTAAGGTATAAACTTCGCAAGAATTTATAAATAGCTTACCCGTGATCACCTCGTTTGGGTTCCTCGCATGTTGACCAGTCACAACAAACGCTCTTCCAGGAACCATTGACTTTGGCTTTTCTGGGACAGCCTTTTGAATCACCGTCCCCGCTGAACTAGGTTTTGCTACCGTACAATCTCGAGCGATATGTCCTTCCTTTCCACAATTATAGCATACCTTGAACTGTTGTGGGCAGTTTGGACTGATATGTCCCTCTTTCCCGCACTTGTAGCATATGACCGGTGGTCTTTCTCCTCCCTTAGAACCAATTGCTGCCGGCACTGTCGTCTTCACATGGTCGTTGTTAAATCTCCTCTTTTTAAAATCTCCTCCTGACTCACTTCTTCTATTTTCATGGCCATGATTACCACCAAAGTGGTTAACAATTGTGGAGTACCAATTGCCTGTGGAGGATGATGGAGTGTCTGTTAGCAGTGCTTGATTATAAGGAGACTTCTAAGATTGAATTTGAACATCATAGGCAGTAGAGTAATCAGACTCTACGATTAGCTTCTTGGACATGGTTCTTCTTCCTTCAGAGTCCACCCTACGATCGTAGGGGATGTAGAGATTTCCAGCATGTCGATAGATCTTGAAGTGGGGCTGGTTTGTGATCAGCTTGGTGGCAAACTTCTTCACTCTTGGAAAGTTCTGAGCCACCAGTTCCATGCTTGGAAACTGCTTATAACACCAACTGAAGTAGCTTCCATCTTTTTCAGTAATGGCCTTTAGCCATGGCATCCACTGGAAGAACCACCTCATTAGCAGATCATTAGGGTTGTAGAGAATGGTTGTGCAGTCCATTTCCATGTTGTTCCAGTTCTTGACCAAGTCAAAGGAGGTCATTCTTACTATTCTGATCTGTTCACCTCCATGGTTTATCCATCTGTCAGGAGGAGTCTCTGATGGTTCATTGGGAACTTCTACTACTATTCTCCTGATAAATCTTGCAGGTGAGATGTGACGCCCCCAAAATAGGTCCATTCCATCCAACCCATTTTGAGTCGCCAAATACATGGTACAGAAACAACCACAACTTTTACAACCCATAAACTATGAGTTTGAATACAAACATTGTCATCTAGACAATATACATACCCAACTATGTCCTCAATACAATTATTGATATATTATTTTACAAAAATGGTGAGGACTACTAAACAACTCTCTCAAGGACCATCAATTCATACCCCGACTCGTACCCGCTATATTCTCGTCTCCTGAGAAGAAAAATGGAACAAAAAGGAAAAGGGTGAGCTCAACTAGCTCAGTAAAGAATATTATGACTAAGATAATATACAACAAATTATCGTTAGTCTTCAACAGGGAAAAATCTGATAGAATACAATAGACAACAAGTTTTAAATCAATATTCGCAGCGGAAAATATTAATTCATAGAAGAGTTACGTATAGGATGAAATCTACTAATGTCTATGAATTCAACAGTCCATCAATAGTATTTTTATCCCTGTAACATCAATCAATGCACATCTTGAATCATATATTCATCCTTGCACTACAGGCCAAGGATATTCATCTGTTGGTCATGTTCATCTAACACCTGTTCATCTTTGCACTACGGGCCAAAGATATTCATCAGAAATCATTCATCTTTGCACTACAGGCCAAAGATATTCAATAATAACATCCTTTAAGACTGAAGATGATAAAAAAAATTTAAAGAAACGAATCCAGTGAAACAAAATGACAAGGATTAAGGATTAAGGATTCGTACTTTGTTTTATCCATGTCCAAAAATACCTCAAAAATAATCATAGTGGTGTAAAATTCAAGAATGATCAAAACATGGATACAATCAAAGCTAGTATCCACAATAGATATTTTGGACGAAAAGAAAAAAAATAATTTTTCTGTGAATAGTGCCGTATTCGTGAATAGTGCCGTATACGTGAATAGTACCGTATACGTGAATAGTAACTCCGGCACAAAAAGTTCCAAATTTGATAAAAAAGTTCACCAATATTCCGGCATAATGATATTGAAGAAAAAAATATCATTTGAGAAGAAAATAACATCCCTTACCTCAAAATAACCGTACTGCTGACTGAATTTCGGTATAGTGCTGAAAGAAACTCGCACCGTATAGCAACACTCAAAGTATACTCACAAGAATACGCTCGATAATATAGAGAGAGAAAGAGAGAAAACTTTGTTTCTGGTGTGTTTTTCAATTCTAACTTAGCCCTCTATTTATAGGAAAATGTTAGAACGCCAAAGGAGACTAAATTAATATAATATTATTATCAAAATCACATTTCTACGCATGCTTTCAGCCCCTCAATGCTGAAAATTTCAGCAGCCCATGTGCATTCAACACCCACCAAAAAGTGGGTCCCACCATAATTAATAAAAAAAATCATTTTATTTTCCGTAACTTCAATAATTCATAGAAAATAGCCTGTTTATCAGAAAAATTCGAAACTCGCGGCTTTCCATAGGAAATTCCATTCTCTACAACTTTGCAGAAGAAAAATTTTCCAAATTCCAAACAGAAATTGACCGAAATCCACAAACGGGCGATTTTACAGTCTATACTCAATTTTCGGTCAAAAATTATGTCCACCGACACACAAAACATGTGTTAAATATTTAATACCACAAAAATACTCTACCTCCTCATATACTCATATATCCCACATTCATTGTACAAATATCATCGTTAATATATTATTAAAATAATATATTTAAATGAATTATTTTATCAGAAAAAGATAAAATATTAATTTTCAACAATTGTCACATTAAAAATTTTCTCCATCTATATCCACATAAAATAAATATTTTCTTTATCATAATAATCAATAATTAATTATTAAAAATAATATTACCGAATCACAGTACCGACAACCAGGCCGTTCCCAGGATAGAGGGGGCTTTCCAATAAGGATTTCTCCTTACTGGCGCGCAATTAGATGACCAAACCTCTCCTTGACAGAACTTTCTAGACATTGCCAATAATGTTATCTGATAATATTATTCAAATAATATGAATTATTGATCTGATAATTGAAAATACTGTGCAATGACAATTATTGAAACAATAATAATATAAATATCAACGCAGCAATTATTGAATCAATAAAGTAATGAACAGTAACTCCTGTAGCAATTATTGAGTAGTGCCTTCTTACGTAAGGATCAATAATTCAAAATACTGTGCAATACCGTGTGCTACTGTGCAACAACACGTATTACTGTATTTTAACCACCGGGTATTCCAACAGTGTAAACGATAACAACTACGCCGTTATTTTTAAACAGCTTATATTTGTCGTTTTCTTCCTCCAATCGCTTTCCGTTATGGGGCCCACACATGGCTGCGCCGTCGTACGAATATTCCCCGACAGTACGAATATTCCACGACCAAACGAATATTCCCCGACAACAATGAATATTTTATAACCATTTGCTTATTTTGAAATATTTGCGTATTTTACCCATAACTATCCACATTATTCAAATCAACCCTTACTATTCAAAATAATAATTAAAGGAAATTAAATTTCATTTATTAATTATTTGGGGTCTTACATGAGAGAACAGGGTGGAGTTCTGAGTTTTCTGATTCCTGATCTTCAGAGTTGGAATCATTTCCTGCTTCTTCCTTCTCAGAACCAGAACCATTTAGATCAGCTTCAGCAGAGGGATCATCTTCATGTTGCATTTCATGTTCAGACTCTTCTTGATCATCTCCAACAGAGAATCCTTCTTGCTGAATTTCATTATCTGAACTTTCTTCATCAAGACTTTCCTTAGATACTTCTTCTTCACTGCTGGCTTCTTCTTCAGCATCTTCTCCTGGGGATACAGATTCATCATCACTTAATTCAATGATGGCATTTGATTGGCCACTGTTCCTTTTGGAGACAAACTGGGCTTGCAGCCTGTAGCTCTTTCTTCTTTGTGGAGGTTCAATTATTGGAGAGACAGATTCTTCTTCTTTGTCCTCATCACTTTCTGAGTCATCATGAAAGCTCTCTTGGATTGAGGGGACATGTTCTTCTTCTTCTTCTTGGATAACATTTTCTGACCCATTCTCTGGGCGGGTTGGGGCAGTTGCATTTGGGGATGTACTTTGATCAGAAATTTCTTTTTCTTCATCAGAGTTGCTTCTCTGAGTATTGGCCATGGGGCTAGAGCACCTTTCCTTATCAGCAGATGTATTGATTTGAGAAGCTAAGGCTGGTTTGTCCTCCACCTTAGCTTTCTTGCTGACTGGCCCTTGAAGCAACCTGCTGCTTCTTCTTTTTGTGGTCTCAGCAGTTTGGGCCTTTTCTTCTTTACTCTTGTTCAAGGAGGAGACTCTCCTTGGTGGGGCCTGGGCTTTCTTCACATCACCAGCTCTTTTCACCACTTTTGATTTCTTCCTAGCTGGTGTGATTTCAGCTGCTTCAGAGTCACTGGACTCAAAGCTCTCTGCCTTTACCGTCATCCTCTTCTTTGTAGAGGCTCTACTACTGATCCCAGCTGTCAGCCTTTTGTTCTCCTTAGGGTTCTTCTTTCAGTTTTCAAATAGTTGTAGAGACATCACCTTGTGCACATTCAGGGCTTCTCCCTCATCATCCTTGATCTTCCCCCCTAGCTTTTTCTTCAGTATGATACTTAACAGCCTTCCATGATATACCTTGGTCTGGGGCTTCTTCTCAGTCTTCTCTACCCATTTGGAGATCTGATCAATCAAGATAGATCCAAAGTCGATTTGTTTCTTCAAAACTATTGCAGACATGATTTTCAACTGCTGGTCGATCACTGTGTCATGTGCAGTGTTCTTACATAGTATGCACTTTCCAACTATTTCAGCAAGGAACTCATATTGCTCAGGGAACTCCTTCTTCTTCATGTCCTTAAAACTAGGGTTTCTTTGATACCCCATAATTTTCTTAGCCAATTCAGTGTTGACATTATCAAGGTTCTTTAGGCCTTGGTTAGGAAATCCTAGGCATTGGTTTAGGTCAGAAGATTTTAACTTGAGAGACTGACCTTTAACCTTGGTAGTAAGGGTTTCCGAATTTATAGAGACGTTTGAGTAGAATTCTTTAACCAGGTTGCAGTAGACTCGAGTATTTGCTTCAAGGCATTCTGAAAATCCATCCTTCTTTACAAGCTCGAGAATATCTCTGAACTTCTTTTCAGATTTCTCAAACGATTTGGTTCCGAGCTGAATACCAGTGATCACTTGCCAGTTTTCCATTTTGAGTAGTTTGAAGAATGTGGGTATTAAATATAGAAAGGTTTATGCGAGATGACTGTCTGGTTGGTAAGGCTCTGGAGGTTAACTGATTTTGCTCTTGAAAAGCTTTCTAGGGTTTTGAAAATGGGAGGGAGAAAGGTTCGATATCTTTTGGTAACTGTCTGCAGATTTGAACTTGTCTTTATGGCAGTTCCTTCTAACTCTGCATACTCAGTGATGTGTCAATTGTCCATTGGTTGTACGTTGCCCAGTAATGAGCTATAATTCCCCACAACTTTTCAGTTATTAGAGTAGTGGACGTTTAATTGACGTGGCTTTGACCGTTGACCTTTTGATTCGTAGTGTAACATGATGAGATAGTTATAGACTCTACGATTTCATTTGTTTACTCAACGATCAATTTTTGAGAGATGCTGCAGTGTATGGCTTCGTCTTTCCTCCTTACTTCGATGCATCATAGCTCAATCACTGATGTATTCGAACTTATCTCCTCAACTTGAATGTCTTAGCAGATGTCTCATTCTTCATGCTCCTTGTGAGCTAGAGTACCCTTTGGTAGAACTACGATCGTTGAGTTGTCTTCTATGATCGCTGCAGTTGCACTACGATCGTTTAGTCCTTTTCAAACTCAACTCTACGATCGTTGACTGACTTGATTCTTCTGAGATGAACTAGATCAAGTATTCCTTCTGGGATAAGGTAGCTCAGGAAAGGCCAACCTCTTAGAGAGAGCTAAGGGCCAGGTTTGTCCCTGAGGCGCTTTCCAGATGAAATACTATGTCAGTGGTTTGCAATGACATCTCATTAGACCTTTTCTGATGGGAAGATCTTCTATCATCTTTAAGTATCTGCATTGCTGAAATCGTGGTGTCCTTCTACTCTTACTCTACGATCATGTGTTTGATCGTAGGCACTTCACGATTATGGATTAGGTGGCTGAAGGGTTATCAGTAGTTCGTTTTGAGACGATCCTACTGACTATGGATCTTCATTTGGTTCATCAACCACAAGGTTTTGGGACTTTGAAGCTGGTACATCTCTTCCAGGTTAATGATGCAGTTATTCCTTAACAGATCATTGCTCCCCCATTTTTGATGCCGTCATCTCAGATAGATGTGATTCCTTCTTCATGTTCATTTGAGTGCTGCCCAGCACTTCTACTTCTGACTGGAATCATCATCGTTGCTTAGTCTTTCTTGTATCGTAGAGATGAGTATTTTCAGGATTGATCACTCTACGATCATTTGACAGCACTACGAACGTAGTCATCTTTGACAGTCTTTAGTTTTGAGAAGTTCTGCTTCGTAGAGAACTCCTTTTGTCTCAAGCTCAAAGATCTTCTATTGTGAGCTTCCCTTGAGGATCCTTTCCATAAAGCGTATCTCATGGGCACATAGAATCCTCTTTTATCTTCTGCTGCATGACATGCTCCCATATACAGATTTGCAGCCATGTGAGCTCCATTCAGGTTAGCTCAGAGGGTCTTCAAGGACAGGCTTGGACATATATGAACTTTATCAGACTTTTCTCTGAATAGTCCTTAGCCTTCTGCTGGTTGAATCCTTTTGAATGAAGTCTTCTGCTTCAGCATTCCTTAGTGTGGTCAGACTGACCAAGTACCTGCAGGTTCAAGTAATTTCTACTTTTGGTCCCCATTGTTGAATGGGTCCTGCTAGGTTAGTTTTCTAAACACCTATTCCTCTTATCTGGATAATCATCATGTTTATCACCAACAGACATTCATGCATGCAACTATCTTGGGATAATACATTTTAGATGCATGACGGTGAGTGTGTGTAGGATTTGACAATTAATGACACACTCTTTATCTATAATGGTTTCATCATTTACTGGGTTATGTTCACAATGTTTAAGTGTTCACATAGTGTGAATCAACTCTGTGATTTATGAGTATCTAGTTGATTTATGGATGTGATCAGTTTTTACAAATCAACAAGATCCTCTTGTAGAACTGATCATTCTCTGTGTGTTGTTAAACACTTAGAACATAGGCTTGTACACACATACTAGCACAACAGCAATGATTACTTAACATAAGATTCATTTGGTCTGTGATACTCTTGTGATCCATTTCAGATTTTCTTCAAGATGTCATCTTCAGCCTAAAACTTGGTTAAAGAGAAAGTTTGTAGACATTTGAATTTTCCATCTTTAGACTACTTTCTCTATTCACCTTTTTAGGAAGATTATGACTTGTTGACAGAATACTGTCATAGTTCATAAGATGGTGCAACTATGATGTATACATTAATGATGGTGAGGAACCGTACCTTTTTACTGTCAGTTTCTTAACAGTCATTTACTTTAGATATACTGAGTTCAGGTATTGATGTGCATAGCTTTTACTTTTGCCCCTTTTCAGCTTAATGCTCTTGTCGGCCTTTCATCAATCAGTCGTGGTCTTGAAGATGTAGATCAAGAGAATCGTGGCATTAAGATCTTTGACATCCTTGAGTTTTCAGAGACATCACTCGGTTGTTGGTTGGTCACTCATAAGATTGAGAGGATCTTCTATCTCCACTTGATCAGTCATTTCTTCGTACGCGTGACCTCTTCATCTTTCAGACTGATGAATGCTTTACTCCTTGTTACTGATGTCTCTTGCTCTCTTTCTCTCGTCTGATCTTCAGACTACAAGATTGACTGCAGGCTAGGATTGGTCTTGTTGATATAGCAATCGAGGATATGAACCAATCTGAGCAGCTTCAGGTGTATACACATTTTTTACCTATACACAATATTTCCAACGTGTGAGCTCTTCTGCATATAACAGGTTACTTACTACTAAACTAAGTTTAGAACAATGTTGGTGCCTTGGATCAGACTCAAAGCGATTAGCTTTAGAATACAACATGAGAACCTGCTCTGATACCAATTGTTAGATCCCAGAGGGCACAATAGATCTAGAAGGGGGGTTGAATAGATTCTTTTCTTTTAAAATACTTTTCTAGTTTATGATGTATTGTTCATATTAGATTATATGACAAACATAGAATCTTTTCAAGCACAGCGGAATAAGTAAAAGATTCCCCTCCTTCATTGATATATTCATAATCATACAAACATTGTTCGTTGGGTTAGTTTAGTTGTAAGCAGTTAAAACATACATAGCAGTTATAGCAGTTATAGACATAATGTAAATGACATAATGTAAAAGACACAAGGGGTTTTAAGTGGTTCAGAGACACAAGCTCCTAATCCACTCTTCTGCTTTCAACTAGCAGGATTTCACCTAAGGAAGGGCAGCACCCTGAATCTCTACGATTCCTTCAAGGCCAGCAGCCTTGGGACTTTAGTTCACTAAGAACACTTCTAGGCCAGCAGCCTTGGGACTCCAGTTCACTAAGGAACTCTTCAAGCCCAACAGGCTTGGAACTTCGTTTAGTCCCTCTGGACAAGGACCCTTTGGCCCTGCTTTGTTTAGTCCCTACGGACAAGGACCCCTCAGGCCCTGGCTTCTTTGAGTTGTTGTTGTTGTTGTTGTTGGAGTCGGTGCTGAGCTGCTAAGATGTCTTCATGCTCTGAACATCTTCTATCTTTAGCAGCTTCGGCTTGATCATCCTTGAAGAGCAGTTGAGTGTTGCATGATGCTCAGCTTCTTAGGTTGCTCAACTACTCTGGATGACCCCTTGATGAACTGTCTTGAAGATCATTCTCCTTGGTATTTGATGGCTGCACATGAGAGGCTTCTAGGATGACTGTAAGCTCTTCTGCAAGGTACCTAGAAGCTTTCTCAAGCTTGACACCAAGATGGCTTTTGTGATCTCCCTTCTTGCTACTCGATGCCTTCCCATGATGGACTTGCTAAGATGACCGTAAGCTCTTCTCTATTGTACTTAGAATCTTCCCATGATGGACATCCAGATGGCATGATGCTCTTCTTTCTCTCGGCAGTTCAGAACACTCTTCATGTAGTAGAACTCTCACTTCTACATAGTAGAACTCACACTTCTACTTCTTGCTTGATCTGACTTTTGAGTGTTCTTGGTGGATCGTAGAGTGAGTCTCTGGACTCACTATTACTTGATTCGATCAGTCCACCTTCTCTCCAAAACTCAACTTCTCCAGCACACTTTGATCTTTGAAGCTCTTCTTCATTTATACACCTTCCCAATCCTTCCGTTGGAAAGTAGTCGTTGAAAGCTATTCAAATGTCTTCACAGATCTCAAGTTGCTTGATGTAGACTACTTGATGTGACATGACATACTTTTTCTAACTCTGCAGTCTATTTTTTCACCTACCCTGTCAGATGTATCACTTTACTGTCCTGGGCAGGTCGAAGACTTTATTTCTTCTGATTTCTTGATCAGAGGTTGTCCTTTTGCTTCGATGCTCTCAATAAGCACTTGTCCGAATTACCCTTCAGATTGAACAGTTGCCAATGCCTCAATCTTCAGGTATCCGAGCTCTACGATTCTGATGCACGTCTTCAGGGACCTGATCGTAGTGTCTTGTTGACTGATGGAGACAACACTACGATCTAGAAGAGTGTTGATTGGATCTTCAATGTAGAACACCTCTTCCTTGTATTGTGCAGTGCTTCAATACTTTTGTTTGCTTTGACTGTTCTCAAATACTGATGGCCTAATTCCTTGCTCTGGTTCCCTTCTGAATATCAAGACACTTCAGATTTGTGGCGCGTCCAGCTTGCTTTCTCCTGGTGATCTTCCGCTCACTTATCATCAATGAACTGACCCTGCACTTAATCACTTTAGCCTTGCTCTTCAGAAGCTGACCAGTATCTCGGTTCACCTTCCATCAGTTCTTTCTTTGTCTGATAAACACTACGATCCTGGTTGCTTCCAAGATCGTTTCCTTCTGTTTTCTTGATAGCAACTGCATTAACTGACTTTTCCTTAGTCAACTGCTGAAGTCTTCTTTGAATCATCTTGTGGAAGACTTCATCACGAACGGCCTTTCAACTCAATCTTGATGCTGATTGGTTTGGTGCTTACTTCTTCTGCTAGCCTGCATGCCATTCGTTGAGTGCTCTCTAGTTCCCTTCTGTGGATTACATCTTTGTAGTGCCAACTAGAGGCTTCATACCTTTGGATATTATGGGAGTGCTCATTCGTTGAGAACCGTATCTGCTCTACGATTCTGACTTAGCATTGTGAGCATTACTGTTGGAGTCGTAGTTCTGCACTCTACGATTCAGCTTCGGCTGTGCAGACACTACGATCCCGAAGATCAGATCTTGACACTCTACGATTTCTGCACTCTACGATTCAGCTTCGGCTGTGCAGACTCTACGTTCCCGAAGATCAGATCTTGACACTCTACGATTTCTGCACTCTACGATTCAGCTTCGGCTGTGCAGACTCTACGTTCCCGAAGATCAGATCTTGACACTCTACGATTTCTGCCTTGAGCTTGTTGTCTTCATCTGATCTTGTCCGACTACGATCTCTACATTTGTTCGGTGGACTCTACGATCGCAGAGTGTGGTCTACGATCCTTGTCTTTGACTTCGGCATCGCTAGACTCTACGACTCTGAGCGTAGAGTGCATTTCATATTTAGCTTCGGCAGATTGTCGTTCGGCTTATAGGCAGGCTGTCTCTACGATTCAGAACATGACTTCCTCAGTACACTACGATCCCGAGGAGGCTCTTCTCGACACACTACGATCCTTCTTCGTTTCCACTGGAAGTCTACAAACTCTGAGATCTCACTATCTTGCATACTCCTATTCTGCCTTGATAGCTCCCGAGTTGACTCTGACTCTACTGGCAGACTACGACTTCTGGTGCAGTGCTCGACGATCAAACAAGCATATCTATTACATCATAAGATCAACCTAACAAGCTTGATCTTTCTATATTTATAGTCCTTGTACATCATTTCTTTTTAAGGACTTTACAAAGCTGTTTTGCTTATATAGGATCAACCTAACATTTTTGATCAATTCATTCTAAGTCCTTGTACATATATTTCTATTATCTATCAAAGGACTTAACAACCTTTCTTCATGCCAACATACTTGCATATTCATTCATATATATATATATATATATATATATATATATATATATATATATATATATATATATATATATATATCATAATCAAATCATATATAAATAGGAATATCATTCACATGTTTATTCCTGACAGAATGAATGTAAATTTGCACTTTAATTATGTAAATTTTGCAATGAATGAATGATTGTAGATCATTTTATTGTTTTAGTTTGCAATGGTGAAAGTTTATAACAATGCTTGCAGTTTATATGTGCACAGATGACAGATCTGCTAATGGTGTACAAAGCACTGCAGTTTATTCCTTTTTCTATAACAAATTCTTGTCATAACAATTGCTGCAAACATAACAATGAAACTGGTATAAAATTTTGAGCCCTGTGCAAACAACTGTTATTTCCATTAACAGATGCATAATATTAAAAGAAACAATAATACAATGATACTTCCAAAAACATAAACTTTTGCATTAAAGCACTCTGTTCAACATGTTCAGACAAAGCCACATAGCTGTCATACATAATGTGTACCACTTGCAAAAATTAAACCAAGCTGTCATACGTAACTGTTTGGCTGACATGATGTGCACCACTTGCCAAAACATATACCAAAACCATAATTTATAGTATCATATTGTGCACCATAATATTAATACTAATAGTATCCACTTGCCAAAACATAAGTTATACTGTCCTACTTAATTGCTTGAACTAGATATCCACAACTTTCTCTTTTGCCTTTGCATCTTGTCTTGCTTTCCTTCCATTGATTAGTTGATTTGCAGAAATCCAATTTCTTCCTCTGGATTGGAATGTAGATGGCCTCATGGCTGACATGGATGATGAACCTTGAGTATTGCCTTGGCTTTGATTGTGAGGATTTTCTTGACTTACATTAGAACCAGTTGAAATCTAAAAAATTGTAAACAAAAAGTAATTAGTAATGTATGATTTAATAAAGTAAACATGCTAGACAAAAACAACTTGCAGATTTAATAAAGTAAACATGATTTACCCTAGTATGTTGTGCCCCACTTGATATGTAAGACTCCCCACTTACAGATACATAGACACCAAACCCATTTCCACCTCCACTTCTCCTTCTCCCTCTCCCTGGTGGCCTACCTCTTCCTCTTCCTCTTCCTCTTCCTTGACCTCCAGTGCTTGGGGGCCTACCCCTTCCTCTTTCTCTGCCTCTTCCACTTGCTGCACCTGTAACATCCCCATCTATTTCTGCAGTAGTTGATGTTCCTCTACCTGATCCATCTTCTGCAGTTCAAAGATAATATGCAGATGCATGTTAGTTTTCTTTGCCAATTAAGTTACATTAAATTAAATTGTATCTTGACTGTTAGTTTTACGTACCTTTTTCCTTCTGAAGCTTTTGAACGGCTGGGTTCTTGCAAGTTCTCATATTATGACCAATCTGATTGCATCTCCGGCATGTCATCAATATTCTTTTTTTGACAATCTTCCACTTGCACCTATCTTATGTTCCTCATGTAGATCTCTAATCCTTCGTTTTTTGGCCTTCCAGGAAGTACTTTAAGTTTTGGGGACAATAATTTCTCATTGCCTGAAGGTTCCCACAGGTCTGGTCCATTTATACCTCTCAATGGAAACTGATAAGATGCCAAGTAAGCATCTCTTTTAAGCATTGCTGAGACATATTCCTCTGGCTCCTCCCTTTGCTCATAAATGGCAGTAACTGCATGTCTACAAGGGATACCATCAAGATCCCAAGCTCTGCAAGCACAAGTCCTGTTCACCAAACTAACTGTCCTACCTTCAAGTCCACCATCCCTTTTTACTTCATACCCCTCAAAACCATCCCACTTAGCTTCATAGCAGAAACTATCATCCTTTGCATCCTCTAATTTTTTTCTAATTCTAGGAGGCAGTACATCATCACTTCTCAGCATCATTGTCTTGTTTCTAACCAATCTCACCATGATATGCTCTCTCATATCCTCAAGCATCTCAATTATTGGCTTTTGTCTTGCAGCAACTATCCAACCATTAAATGTTTCTAACAAATTGTTGGTAGTGATATCACACTTGCACATGTCACTGAAGAAAGCTTTGCACCACTGTTTTGCATCTTGTTTTGACAACTGCTCATGTGCTTCTACACTTAAATGTTTCAGTTCTTCCATTTGATCCATGTAATGCTTCCTAGTTAAACACTTAGATATTTTCCAGAATGCAGTTTTCAACTCAAATCCTTTGTTCTTTTTCCTCCAATTTGCGTAGATGTGTCTAGCACAACATCTATGTTCAGCTTGAGGAACAATTGTCTTGATTGCATTATCCAAACCCTACACAAAAACATGATTGCATTAGCTATATATAACAAACATTGTTAATATGGTAAACGAAAAATATAATAAAATGAAATTAAGTACCTTTTGTTGGTCTGTAATAACTGTGAGACCATATCCACTACAAAGATAGCCTAGATCATCCATTATGTCAGGAATAAACATGTGAATGATATTCCTATTTATATATGATTTGATTATGATATATATATATATGAATGAATATGCAAGTATGTTTGCATGAAGAAAAGTTGTTAAGTCCTTTGATAGATAATAGAAATATATGTACAAGGACTTAGAATGAATTGATCAAAAATGTTAGGTTGATCCTATATAAGCAAAACAACTTTGTAAAGTCCTTAAAAAGAAATGATGTACAAGGACTATAAATATAGAAAGATCAAGCTTGTTAGGTTGATCTTATGATGTAATAGATAGGCTTGTCTGATCGTCGAGCACTGCACCAGAAGTCGTAGTCTGCCAGGAGAGTCAGAGTCAACTCGGGAGCTATCAAGGCAGAATAAGAGTATGCAAGATAGTGAGATCTCAGAGTTCGTAGACTTCCAGGGGAAACGAAGAAGGATCGTAGTGTTTAGAGAAGAGCCTCCTCGGGATCGTAGTGTACTGAGGAAGTCATGTTCTGAATCGTAGAGACAGCCTGCCTATAAGCCGAACGACAATCTGCCGAAGCTAAGTATGAAATGCACTCTACGCTCAGAGTCGTAGAGTCTAGCGATGCCGAAGTCAAAGACAAGGATCGTAGGCCACACTCTGCGATCGTAGAGTCCACTGAACAAATGCAGAGATCGTAGTCGGACAAGATCAGATGAAGACAACAAGCTCAAGTCAGAAATCGTAGAGTGTCAAGATCTGATCTTCGGGAACGTAGAGTCTGCACAGCCGAAGATGAATCGTAGAGTGCAGAAATCGTAGAGTGTCAAGATCTGATCTTCGGGAATGTAGAGTCTGCACAGCCGAAGCTGAATCGTAGAGTGCAAAAATCGTAGAGTGTCAAGATCTGATCTTCGGGATCGTAGTGTCTGCACAGCCGAAGCTGAATCGTAGAGTACAGAACTACGACTCCAACAGTAATGCTCACAATGCTAAGTCAGAATCGTAGAGCAGATACGGTTCTCAACGAATGAGCACTCCCAGAATATCCAAAGGTACGAAGCCTCTGGTTGGCACTGCAAAGATGTAATCCACAGAAGGAAACCAGAGAGCACTCAACGAATGGCATGCAGGCTAGCAGAAGAAGTAAGCACCAAACCAATCAGCATCAAGATTGAGTTGAAAGGTCGTTCGTGATGAAGTCTTCCACAAGATGATTCAAAGAAGACTTCAGCAGTTGACTAAGGAAAAGTCAGCTAATGCAGTTGCTATCAAGAAAACAGAAGACAACGATCTTGGAAGCAACCAGGATCGTAGTGTTTGTCAGACAAAGAAAGAACTGATGGAAGGTGAACCAAGATACTGGTCAGCTTCTGAAGAGCAAGGCTAAAGTGATTAAGTGCAGGGTCAGTTCATTGATGATAAGTGAGCGGAAGATCACCAGGAGAAAGCAAGCTGGACGCACCACAAATCTAAAGTGTCTTGATATTCAGAAGGGAACCAGAGTAAGGAATTAGGCCATCAGTATTTGAGAACAGTCAAAGCAAACAGAAGTATTGAAGCACTGCACAATACAAGGAAGAGGTGTTCTACATTGAAGATCCAATCAACAATCTTCTAGATCGTAATGTTGTCTCCACCAGTCAACAAGACACTACGATCAGGTCCCTGAAGACGTGCATCAGAATCGTAGAGCTCGGATACCTGAAGATTGAGGCATTGGCAACTGTTCAATCTGAAGGGTAATTCGGACAAGTGCTTATTGAGAGCATCGATGCAAAAGGACAACCTCTGATCAAGAAATCAGAAGAAATAAAGTCTTCGACCTGCCCAGGACAGTAAAGTGATACATCTGACAGGGTAGGTGAAAAAGTAGACTGCAGAGTCAGAAAAAGTATGTCATGTCACATCAAGCAGTCTACATCAAGCAACTTGAGATCTGTGAAGACATTTGAATAGCTTCTAACGGCTACTTTCCAACGGAAGGATTGAGAAGGTGTATAAATGAAGAAGAGCTTCAAAGATCAAAGTGTGCTGGAGAAGTTGAGTTTTGGAGAGAAGGTGGACTGATCGAATCAAGTAATAGTGAGTCCAGAGACTCACTCTACGATCCACCAAGAACACTCAAAAGTCAGATCAAGCAAGATGTAGAAGTGTGAGTTCTACTATGTAGAAGTAAGAGTTCTACTACATGAAGAGTGTTCTGAACTGCCGAGAGAAAGAAGAGCATCATGCCATCTGGATGTCCATCATGGGAAGACTCTAAGTACAATAGAGAAGAGCTTACGGTCATCTTAGCAAGTCCATCATGGGAAGGCATCGAGTAGCTAGAAGGGAGATCACAAAAGCCATCTTGGTGTCAAGCTTGAGAAAGCTTCTACGTACCTTGCAGAAGAGCTTACAGTCATCCTAGAAGCCTCTCATGTGCAGCCATCAAGTACCAAGGAGAATGATCTTCAAGGCAGTTCATCAAGGGGTCATCCGGAGTAGTTGAGCAACCTAAGAAGCTGAGCATCATCCAACACTCAACTGCTCTTCAAGGATGATCAAGCCGAAGCTGCTAAAGATAGAAGATGTTCAGAGCATGAAGACATCTTAGCAGCTCAGCACCGACTCCAACAACAACAACAACAACAACTCAAAGAAGCCAGGGCCTGAGGGGTCCTTATCCGGATGGACTAAACAAAGCAGGGCCAAAGGGTCCTTGTCCAGAGGGACTAAACGAAGTTCCAAGCCTGCTGGGCTTGAAGAGTTCCTTAGTGAACTGGAGTCCCAAGGCTGCTGGCCTAGAAGAGTTCTTAGTGAACTGAAGTCCCAAGGCTGCTGGCCTTGAAGGAATTGTAGAGATTCAGGGTGCTGCCCTTCCTTAGTGGAAATCCTGCTAGTTGAAAGCAGAAGAGTGGATTAGGAGTTTGAGTCTCTGAACCACTTAAAACCCCTTGTGTCTTTTACATTATGTCATTTACATTATGTCTATAACTGTTATAACTGCTATGTATGTTTTAACTGCTTACAACTAAACTAACCCAACGAACAATGTTTGTATGATTATGAATATATCAATGAAGGAGGGGAATCTTTTACTTATTCCGCTGTGCTTGAAAAGATTTTATGTTTGTCATATAATCTAATATGAACAATACATCATAAACCAAAAAAGTATTTTAAAAGAAAAGAATCTATTCAACCCCCCCTTCTAGATCTATTGTGCCCTCTGGGATCTAACACATTAAAATATGCAAAACCAAGTCCAGCTGTCTGTGTTCTCAACCTCTACTACTGCCCAAGCAATGGGATACATTTGATTATTTGCATCCCTCCCAACTGCACATAACAACTCACCCTTGCATATTCCTTTGAGAAAACATCCATCAAGGCCAATTATTGGCCTACAACCTGCTAACCAGCCTCTTTTCAGAGCATCAAATCCTATATAAAATCTTTGAAATCTCCCTGGTTCCTCTGGTGACTGCCTATCTACTTTAATTTCAAATGTTGATCCTTTGTTAGCCCTCATCAATTCCTTCTCATAGTCCCATTACTGTCCATATATATCATCAATTGTTGCATAAGCACGCTTGAGTGCTATTTCTCTAGCCCTGTAGCACTGACTCAATGACACTCTAACTTTTAAATGCTTCTTCACATCCCATTGGAATTCTGAGAGTTTCCAAAATGGACAAGCTTTTATTTTATCATAATAGTGCTTGGCCAAAAACCTTGCATTTACTTGTCTATTTTTCTATTTATTTGTGCAATTGTGAACATTGTTATAGCTTTTAACAGTAAAAGTGTTTTCATATTTCAACACACTTGCCCATAAATTCCAAGGACAGCCCTCTGCACACTTCACTTGCACCTTATCCCTTGCATTTTTTGAAAACCATACATTGTACTTTTTTCCAATTGCATATTGTTTCACTGCCTCTTTAAATTCTTTGTGGTTAGTAAATTTTATTCCAACAGAAAATTCAACATTTTTAATGTCAGTCTTTGGATTAAATTCAAGATGTTTTCTCTTTCTTAGATTGGTTGGTCTGACCTTATCATTTTTATTCTCACTTGTTTCAGGTGTGTGCAGCTCATCAGAAACTAAATCGACTTCATCCCAGTTTTCAGCTTGTGCTCTTTGCCCACCTTCATTAACAGGTCCCTGCCCAATTTCATCAACATCAACATGCTTATCATTTCCTCCTTCATTTCCCTCTTCATTTTCTTCTTCAGTATTTTCATCCATTTTTTTCTTTTATTCCTCTGTTTCTCACTTTTTTCCCTCTCTTTTGCTGCTCTCAAATTATGCCTAGCAGCAAGTAACTCTTCATCACTCTCAACTAACCAGTCACAATTACTACTTATATCAGAGTCTGTATCTCCTACTCCTTCATATTCTATATCCTTCTCATTATCAGTCTGAAGCACATCAACCTCAATCTCTTCTACTCCCTCATTATCAGTCTGTTCTTCAATGTTAACATCTGTTAAAACTTCAACAAATCCCTCACTGTCATCATCAGTACTTACTATTTGTTCATGGTTATGGTCTGAGTATATCTCAACAACAGGGTTCTTCTTAGCATACTCACACATGTCAATAACACCTTTATCATAACCTACTGCCCTAAGCCCTTCTGCTAAACTTTGACCAGGGATAAGATAATATACATTTTTCACATTCTTGCTTCCAAGAACTGTTGAAACATAATCAATAATCCCAGGCCCAGTTATATAATCAGGATCATAATTACACAATTCACTAACAGTGCCTCCAACATAATCAACTATATCACCATTATTTAATAGTTTACCACCATGATGAAATCTTAAAGTAATGACATCCATTTCTGCATTAACCAAAAATATATAAATATTATATATATATTTAACAAGTACTAAACATAAAGTAAATAAATGGGGACCTCACATGAGTTAGGGAGACAAAACTATGGGGAACTGAGAGGGATAATACTTTATTGTTAGGAGACTACAGATTTGTAAGCAATACAAACATAAAGTCCAAATATAACACATATTCAAACCATAAACATAAACTTACTTCGCTGTCTTTCGAAAGTAGTGACCGAAAGTGGGGACCGACTGTGGGGACCGATGTTGTTTGTGGTGAACGCCGACTCAGCACATATTGCACATGCACGGTCCTTATTCGCTGGAATCGTGATGAAATCATGCCGGAATGGGTGTTCAAACCTTCGCACTTCGGTTAATCTAGGGTTTTTCTATCGAGAATTGGGGGAGAGCCGAGAGGTGTGATCGAAGTGTTTGCTTGATTACCTGATCGGTTTGTTTTATTTTAATTAGGGCTTTTTAAGATATTGACCAAATTGCCCATGCTGTTAAAATGATTTATTTTTGTAATGTATATTAAATTATTTATTTGCCACGTAAGTCCTTTAAGATCCCACTTAAATTAGCCACGTTAGCAATTGCTGACGTGGCGTGTTCAATTTGTTTAATTGAAAAAAATTGATAGTTTAATAATCTAATTGACAAAATTGAAAGGTGGATCACCGAAGTGGAATATGCCCTATAGTTTAGGGTACTAATTCATATTTAAGCGTAAATATAATAGTATTAAATATTTATATTGAAAAAAATATTATTATTTATAGAACAAAAAATAGTGATAAAATTAAAATTATATTTAATATTTAGAATAATATTAAAAATTAATAATTAATATTTATTTAAAATTTTAAAACGTCATATATTAAAGGATAAAAAAATTTCTTTAAAATATCTTTAATTAAAGGACGAAGAAGCACATAAAGGATAGAAAAAAAGGTGAAAATGATAGGAAATACAAATACTACCACTTTATTCTTATAAAACTTTTCATTTTAAAATGAGAAAATTCGATTGAAAAAGAAAAATGAGAACTAAAATTCATTTAATTTAAATATTATTTTAAAAACAAATATAATATTTAATTTATTCTTTTAGCTGAACGTGGATAAATTTACTACAGTCCTTTTACATGGACATGTTTATTGGACCGGAATATTGGACATTTTTTTCTTCTCGTGACTAAAAATATATATAGTATTTATTTTAATTAGAATTTTTACAAACTATAATGTTTTAGGTGTAATTTGGATACATATACAAAAACATGGTTATATTTACAATCGTGTTATATTTAAAAACAGGGTTGTACAAGATTATAGTGTTTTAGACTGTACAACCCTATTCTTGTATACGTATCTAAATTATAGCTAAAACACTATGTTTTGTAAAAATTTCTGTTAGAATAAATACTATATATTTTTTGGGAGTCACAAGCAAAAAAAATATAAAAAAATGTCCAATATTCCGGTCCAATATTCATGTCTGCCAAGACTTATTGAATTTACTACTCCCTCCGTCCTTCTAACACTCGGATACTGAGTTTTAAAATTGACAAAAGGGAAGAAAAAAAATTGATATAAACCCAAGTTTTTTGTCTAATTTTTTTATTATTGAGTTTTTTAATGAACGAAAAAAATAGACAAAAAAATCGGTCATTTTACTTGTCAAACTTTTTCGTCTAAAAATAAACAAATTTAGACAGAAAATTAAATAACAGATGGTCATCTTTTATAATCTTTATTATATCTTTTAGTTTATAATTATAATAAAATTAATTTAAGGACATGTGAAACTTCTGTTATATAAATATATATATATAGAGAGAGAGAGAGGCCGGTTTTCCAACGAACTGGTCTGTTGGCAGACCGGCTATATCGATGATTTTTTGATATATAACAACGGTATAAACTGTCGGCATAACATGGACTGGCTATGGAGACGGTTTATACCGTCGCCGTAGCCGGTCCGTCAACGGACCAGTTCATTAGAGATCCTCTCCGTATATATGTAAACTCACTAATATAAAAGAAAGCTTTTTAATTTTCTATTCTTTTTTTTTTTGCTATACACTAAATTTTTTATTATTTTTTTTCGTCCCAAGCTCAGAAACTGAGTGTAAAGAATAGTTTAAGGTACGAACTCTTTTTTTCAAAAGGATGACAATAAGTATATAAAGTAAAGACAAATATATCATTTAGTGGGGTCTACTAGTATAAAAAAAGAAATAATAATTATGTAAAATTGTGAGACAACTAAGGATAGATTTGAATTTTTTTTAGAGTAAAGTTCAGATCACCACCTGGGATTTGGGGTCTTTCTCACTTAATCACCTGTAGTAAGTAAAGTTACATTTAAACTCCCGATTTTTTAATTAAAATGAAAACGTCACATTTTCCATCCAACTTAAATGTGCGTGTATGTCAGACACCAAAAACGCGTGAGAAGAGACCTATAACGGTAAAAAAAAGACTGGTAAATATCTGAAATACCCCCTTCTTCCTCAAACCACAATCCTCTTTCTCATTTCTCACTCCTCAAACCACAATCCCCAATTCTCTCTATAATTTTTCAAATCTTTTAAGGGGTTTTTAATCCACAACTCTTGAAAGATCAAATTCTAATTTAATTTGTTGGAACCCTAACTGATTTTGATCCCAAAGAGCTTCAATTTCAAAACATGGACTCTGATTCGTGGAGTGCTCGTCTATCTTCAGCTTCTAAGCGCTATCAATCGCGATTTTGTAAGCTCAATTTTGTTAAATCTAGTTTTTTGTAGTCATATTTATATGTGAATTCGTTTATCTGAAATGATATGGATGATTTTGATGCAGATATGCTCACGGGTTTTGAAGAAATTGATGTAGATGATGACATTAGGGAAGAGTTCCCATACCCATTTTGTTCGGAGTATTTCGATATTGTCGATTGCGTTAGTGAAACTTAGGATCCAAACATGTAAAGGGTTTGTAGTGAAGAGACAGAAGCTAGTTTTTGGAGGTAGAGAATTGGCAAGGAATGATTCTCTTACGGTGTCACCACTCTGGGAAGGAATTCGAGTTTCATGTTGATCGTTGTCGAATTGTTGGATATTTCAGGCAATGGTTTTGTTGACCTTGGGGAGATTGAACTTGTATGTGAGGGCGAGAAGCTTGATGACCAGATAGATACTCAGTGATGATATGCATTGATTCAGTTGGTTGTCCAGAATTCTGCAAAAGTTCAGACCACCTTTGTTGAGAGCTCTCGGTTGTGGCAGCAAATTGGAACGAAAAGAAAAATGAAGGTGAGAAAGTATCCAACTTGTATCAAAACAGCCACCACATAGGGATTTCCTTGTTGAAACCAGTTACTGTTAACCCAGAGGTTGAGTGGCATCCACAATTGATGGGTTAGAGAAAGGTTAACGAGATGCAAGGCATTTAAACTTCAATTAAAGTTTTCAAGTATTTTTATTCAAGGAATTAGTTTTGTTTCAAATTTCCAGTTAATTAATATATGAATTGTGACAGAAATTGGTTTTCCAAGTTATCTTCCTGTACAGGTCTGATAAGTAATTATGTGCACAAAACAATTATGTTGTTGGGCAAAGTCAAATTCCTCTAAGAATCAGCAGCAGCAGATTACATACATGTTAAATTGAGTATCCCTGTCTTTTTTATATATACACGCTCTATTTCTTTGGTAGGATTATTTGTCGTTTTCAATATATATATATATATATATATATATATATATATATATATATATATATAGAGGGTAATTAAATCTTTAGCCAACTCAAGTAATAGAGTTCAGACGAAAAACATTTATTCACTTCAACTCAAAAAGTCGGGAGTTTAAATGTAATTTTATTGACTACAGCTTTCAGAGTCGACTTTCGAAAAATCAGATCGAATCATCCGATTAGGCCTAGTAGATCACAATAGTTAGAGGGACAGAAGTTTTGGAACTCACGGATAAGGCTGTAAAATGAACAAACAGTTCGGGCTCAATCCGTACTCGCTCGACTAAAAGTTCAATTCGAGTTCGGTTCAAAATATAAATAATTCAAATATAAGTAAATTTTAAAGTTAGATAAATTACTCGAACTTTCTCAAATTATAATTTTCTATTGTTACTCGAATAATATTCATTCGAAAAGTTCAAACTGCTCGGGCTCGATTCGAGATGGATCGTGCTCGACTCGATAGCTAAACAAGCCTCAATCAAATACTATCACCGATTAGTATGTGGGAAAGGGTCTAGGAAAACATGACCGGTTAAAGAACATATATTTGACCGGATATGTACTGATATAGTAATGTTAGGGGTGTTTGATAAATATTGAATGAATCTGAATCTGAATGAGCTGAATGTCAAATATGAATTCTTTCTTTCTTTCAAATGAGAAGTTATTATGTATATTTATGCGTTATTATTTGAAAATATAAATTTACTTAAAACGACACAATTATTAATTTTAAAATTATTACTATATATATATATAGTTGTAATAATATTTTGAAAATTAAAAATTATTATAAAAATGAGATGTTAAAATAATGTGTCAAATTATAATTGATTAATAACATTTTTTCTTTAATCACTAAATCCACCCATGACGAAATATTAATTAATAATGTTACGTCTGTATTTTTATAGTCATGTTTTGTAATATTACTTGACTAGCAACAGTCCCGTGCCTCCGGCACTATGGACGTTGGAATTTATTCCAAATTTTGGACGATCCAAATGATTTATTGAGTGAGCGAGAAATTCAAAATTATTTGTATTTTATTAGATAGATGGATGGTGGGATTTATCCCAAACTTTGGACGTCCTAGATGATTTTATTGAGTGAGCGAGAAATTCAAAATTATTTGTATTTTATTAGATACTAGTAATTGCCCGTGCCTGAAGGCACGACGTAACAAAAATTAGATTAAAATTCAAAAAATATTACATTATCTAAAGACTTTTTGCAACCTAAAATAACTTACAATCACACATAACAATTATCATAATTCACCATAATAATTAATTTTTCTTTAAAAATAGATATATCCAGAAAAATCTAAACCTGTCTACAAAATTTAAAAATAATCAATAACAATTTTCATAATTCACCACACTATCACAATAACAATTATTATTATTATTATTATTATTATTATTATTATTATTATTGTTGTTGTTGTTGTTATTATTATTATTATTATTATTATTATTATTATTATTGTTATTATTTTTATTATTGTTATTATTATTGTTGTTGTTATTATTATTACCACTGTTATTATTATTAATATTACTATTATAGTTATAGTAATAATAATTATTATTATTACTATTATTATTATAATTATTATAATAATAATTATTATTAATATAGTTATTATTATTATTATTATTATTGTTGTTGTTATTATAAATCTGAAACATAAGACCCCTTACTTTAGATTAATTAGCAAATCTGACTCTCCCATTTGTCATGTTTTTTTTAAAGTGTTCCTTATAATTTTTTTTGTCACAGTTGCACTGTTTTCAAACCCGGACCGGACCGCCGGTTGAACCAGAAAAAATCGGACCCGGTTCACTCAACGGTCCGATTTGGACCACTAAACCACTTCTGCTCAAAAACCGTTCAGAACCGGTGAACCGGCGGTTGAACCGGTTGACCCAGTGAACCGGTGACCGGTTCACGGGTTTGACCGGTTCTCTCCTTAAAGATTAAAAAAAAATATTACGGATTTTATTTTATTTTAGTAATTTAGTTGAGATTTTGTTTGGTATTTTACATATTTTTGCATTCATTTAATCAAACACTTGAACTTGTGGTTGAATTTCGGAATTTGAATGTATCTTAGAGATGTTTAGTTTTTTTTTTTGTAGATAAATTGATTAATTTTACAATATTTACTAAATATTATATACAATATTATTACATATTAATGACGTCACTGGGTCAATAACGGTCCGACTACTGGTTGGACCAGTGACCCATCCACCCAGTAATTTTTTCGGTTCGATGACCGGTCCGGGTTTAAAAACCTTGCACAGTTGTTCCTCAAATATGCATTAGTTGTGCAAAAATGTTTCTTCTCTATTTTTGGTCAATTTTCGTTAATCAAATGTTTTTCCAAACTTTTAGCGTTTTCATTTATATATCCACTAAATATAAATATGTATATTATCATTTTTATTTAACTTGATCTAATTAATTAAATTATGAACTTGTGCGATAAATGATCTACATTAAAACATACTTTTTTCTAATGTAAAAATAAAATTTTACCACCCATAAAAAGTGCAAATTAACACAAAAATTTATATATATTTTTTCTAAATATTAAAGTTTATGAAAAATAAACTTATAAAAAGTTAATACGAAACGAATCTTATATATATCATATAAAAAATATTAAAAAATATGTTAATTACCACATCTAATATTTTAATTTTAAATATCACATCATGCCAACAATTAACCAATTTTTTAATTTGTTAATAGTTTTTCAATTGGATAAAGAAAAAGAAAAAGAATCTATTTAATTTTTTGATTTTGTAATTGCTTTTTTATAAGTAAATTATGATCTTGTTTTTAATTTTGTTTTCTTACCATTGATATTTTTTATGTATTATACATTTTAAATGTAAGCATACTCCAAAAAATTAATATAGTTTAAAATAAAATATTAAAATATCAATTAATGTAGAGAGAAAGATGAGGAGAGAAAAAGAAAAGGAGGAGAGAGAAAGAGAGAAGACATAGGAAGTAAGAGAGGAGAGAGAAGGAGAAGAGGAGAGAGAGAATAAGGGGAAAATTTGGGTGGAATTTTGTGTGTTTGAGATGAAATGTGAGCCTTTAGATTAAGTTAGAATGAATCTGAGTCGTTGTTGTGCTTTCTCAAATTCTAGAATTCAAATTGGGTTCTGTTTTATTATATAGATAATTAGATATAGATAGATAGAATTAGATAGATTGTATTTTATTAGATAGATGGATGGTGAGATTTATCCCAAACTTTGGACGGCCCAGATGATTTATTGAATGAGCGGGAAATTCAAAATCATTTGTGTTTTATTAGATAGATAAAGAATTAATTAATAATAATTTAGCACATTATTTTATATTTACTAGTCTATGTAGCACACACTGTGTGCGCGCAATTATAAAAATATGGATGAAAAAATAGGATTAGTAAATAAAAGAGAAAAATTAAGGTAATTTTTAATATATTATGACAGAGATTCAATAAATAACCACCCCTCTCGGCTCTCCCTTTGTAATGTAGATTATTATTTTGTAGGGAACTCATATTTCTGCAGTAATTTTTGATATGTGGAACCCATTTTTTGTAATTATATTTTGTGCATTACTCACATCTATTGCCATTGATGTACTTTTAAGTTAAATTTCCAAAAAAAAATTAATCTAAACATAATTAATATGGTAAAACAAATTTGGTTTCATTTCATTTCTAGAGACTATAATAATGCAATGTAAATAAAAAATATACTATATAAAAAATATTTATACGCATCTGTGTAATACACAATCGGCTATGGCGACAGGTCCCGTCGTCATAGCGCCATAGTTTGACTGTGTAATACACTACTGTGTATATACATATAATCCTACGTATATGAGAAATGTTAAATCTACAATATTTTTTTGTTATTTTCACAATAAAAGTGTCGATCGCTATAGGATCTATAACGATACTTTTGTTGTGAAAATAATATTTTATGTTGTGCATTTATCAATTTTCTATATATAATTATCAATTTTAATGGTCAACGACAGCCGCTCCTAAAATAATTAAACATAAAAAATAAAAATAAAAATTTGAAAAGAGAAGCAGGGCGGGATCGGAGATTGGACCACGTGGCTGACTCAACAAATGTGACCGTTGCAAACGAATAAGAGAGAGAGAGCAAGGCAAAAGAAGGAAAGTATTCAATTAGAATTATTCATACCAGACATTTTTATCATTTCTTCATTTGCTCTTCTCTCTCTCTTTTCTCTCTCTAAAATTCTTCATTTCTCTTTCGGAAGTCATGGGGGTCGCAGCAGAGACGCAGCCGGAACGGAAGGTAAAGAATTCAAGCCTGAATCTTTGATCTTATTTCGTTCCGGATTTTCAAATTTTGGAGGATTTTACACCTGTTATTTGTTAGGGTTTCGATTTTCATATTGCAGTTTCTTTAATTAGCTATTTTTTAACAGTGCGATTCGATTAATGTAGTTTGTTTGGGATTTTTGAAACTTAGGGTTTTGATTTCCCTAGATGAGAGGGGTATTAGGTTTGATTGCTAAGAAATTGATATATCTAAGAAACTGTATAAAGAAAGTGATTTTTTTTGGAACTTTGGCATTGATTTGGAGTCTAGTAAAAAGTTTGATAAAGTTCTGTTTTCTGGTCTACGGGGGTTTTTTGTATGTTTGTCTGCATATTTTGCATGTTCAGTCCCAAAAGCCCTTTCTTTGTATTGGTTAAGCTTTTAGGGCTGGAATTTGGTGTTAACATGAGCATAATTTATCAGTACGTCTGTTGGAAATTAGGGTTTGTTGTAAGGTTTTATTTCCTATCAACTTTTACTTGCATTTGTTGAAATGTAAAGCCTGTTGAGAAAGAATTTTTGTAGCTCACAAAAAAAAATAATAATACAATTCTAGGAACTGCTTTTCAAAATTAGAGTTGGGAGATTGGATTTCTCTGATCAAGTAAATTGGCTATAAGCATTCTTTTGACTTGGCAAATGTTAAGAAAAACTTTTCTGGGGAAAAAATGTTTTTTCCAGATGCTAAGATTATTTTTTGTGTTGGATTACATGTTATGAACCATTCTCGGAATGTACTTTGTATCTAGAGAGGCAAAGAAGTAATTTGAATTGGAGTAGATGTGAGTCCATAGCTTGATTCTCATAAGGGTCTGATTGGTATTTGTTCTGTAACAATATCCATAACTGGTATTTGGTGTACTTGGATGACTTGGTTCAAGTTGTTGTCATGTTATTGTATAGTTCTGCTATAACTGATGTTTTTAAATTTGATTATAGGCCACTTCAGAGGTTGCAGATGTGGAAAAAAGAAGGTGGACACTAAATGATTTTGACATCGGAAAGCCTCTTGGAAGGGGAAAGTTTGGTCATGTCTATCTAGCGAGGGAAAAGAGGGTCAGTTATCTTGATTTTTTAATTTCTGTTTTCTAGCTCTCTTACTGTGATCTATCATTGTATTTATGTCAGAATTCATCTTTAAATGTTTTGTTGATTAATCTTAAACATACTCATCAATATCTGGAACAATTGAATTAGGTACCTGGTTTTCAAAGTACAATAGGTTCAATTTCATGTAGACGCGATCTTTTGTTGGTTATAAACAGATTTGCCTTTTCCATTTTATAGTAAGCCTGTGGAAATTTGTCGTCTCAAGTTTTCCCACATTGACTAATAGTCTCAGCTTTTCCATATTTGTTGTCTTTTTCTTTATAGAAAGCTAAACATGGTATAAGAGATTGTGTTATGCTTGTGGTTGTTGAATGTGATTGAATTCTGAGTTGGGGTTAACATATAAATAATCTACAAGTCTAGTAACCGAAAATATGTTTACCACAATATGCTTAATGAAATTAATTTATAAAATGGCCAATTAAGATTCCAATGTTTTTCTTGTAACAGAGCAATCATATAGTCGCGCTGAAGGTTCTTTTTAAGAGCCAACTGAAACAGTCTCAGGTAGAACATCAGCTTCGCCGAGAAGTTGAGATACAAAGCCATCTTCGACACCCTAATATTTTACGGCTATATGGATACTTCTACGATCAGGTATGCAGCAATAGTTTAATCTCACCATAGAAGGCAATTTCATAGCCAACTAACCTATCTTTTTATTTGCAGAAACGAGTTTATTTGATTTTGGAGTATGCTGCCAAGGGCGAGCTCTACAAGGAGCTGCAGAAGTGCAAATACTTCAGTGAAAGGCGTGCTGCTACGGTGAGCCTTCATCATATTGTAGCTCTAATATTTTTGCTTTTGGCTCGTTATAATTATCATGCTTGGATGTGTGTAACAGTATGTCGCATCATTAGCTCGGGCCCTTGTATATTGTCATGGAAAGCACGTTATTCATAGAGATATTAAACCAGAGAACCTTTTGGTTGGGGCACAGGTAATAAGCAGCAATTATTCTTGCTCCTGTTTTCTGTTGTAATGCATTATAGCTACTTTTAGTGCTTATTGTACCAAACTTGTTTTCTTATTGTTTCAGGGTGAACTTAAGATTGCAGATTTTGGGTGGTCAGTTCACACATTTAACCGTAGGCAGACCATGTGTGGAACTCTTGATTATCTCCCACCTGAGATGGGTATGTACATTCATAGAGATCAAAATATTAGAATTTCATCCAAATATTATGTTCAGTTCTGGAGTTGGGCATGTCTTCTTGGCTAAAAGAAAATGTTTGCTTTTTCACTAGAAGGACACCTATTCTATTCATCTTCTGGTTAATTTAAGCTTACTGACACTTGTGTTCATTATGTGCTTTACAGTGGAGAGTGTGGAGCACGACGCAAGTGTGGACATTTGGAGTCTTGGTGTCCTGTGCTATGAGTTTCTTTATGGTGTCCCTCCATTTGAAGCAAAGGAACATTCAGACACATACAGAAGGTAAGCAAACTGAATAAATGTGAATCAGGATTTCTTCCCTTCAATTGGATGACTTCTCTTTCTTGATGACCTTCTATTCCTTTTCTTTTATTCTCTTGTCAAGACAATTTGGGCATACTTGAAGTTGGGGCTCTGTTGCCATTTAATTTTTACTAATATTGAATTTTGCAATTGAACATCTCAACTAATGGTGGGGGTCATCGAGGGTATTGGATCTGTCATTAATATTGAATGGTGGTAACTTAGTAGAATCTCCTCTTCTTTTTTTTTGCAGGATTGTACAAGTGGATTTAAAGTTCCCTTCAAAACCTATCGTCTCTTCAGCCGCGAAAGATCTCATCAGTCAGGTTTTTGTTTTTCTACTCTGCCCTACCCAAATTCAGATAACTGATTTCACACATCGAATCCAGGTTTAGGAGAAAGTTCCACTAATTCTTCTAATATTCTTTGCTATTTCTCAAAATGCAGATGCTTGTCAAGGAAACTTCACAACGCTTGCCATTACACAAGCTCCTTGAGCATCCTTGGATCATTCAGAATGCAGATCCTACCGGAGTTTATAAGGTTTGATTATATATAACAGTGTCAAGCCAAGCCCTTTATGGGTCTGCAGTTGTTATTAGGCCTAAAAAAGTCTTGGGTTTGGTATTTTCTCTCTTTTTCAGTAGGGTGAATTTGTAAAATAACCATTTGAGGTGGTATGCCAAAGAAGGTAAGCTGTGTGTCACTAGTGCCCTGGAGATATCTATTATACATTCTTTGATTTCTTTCTAGTCAATTGCCCTGCAACTATATATATTAAATGAATATCAAGTCCTATTAACAGTTAAACTCTTAAGCATCCGATGCAAACCAAACTTTATTTTTTTGGATTATTAATAAAAACAACTTGTAACTGAAACTGACCAAACAAATAACTTTATTTTAATTAAGCTTTTGTTGCAAATCAAATTTTGAAAAAGAATGTTATTTAACAAACTAACTTGTAAAAAACTTGACACAAATTATTTTCCTTAAAATTATATTCATTTGTTGAATTTTGACTTTTAATTAAATTATGAATTCATCATATAATTTTTAATGACCCAAAAAATATAATTTGCATAGCAAAGTGTTTTTTTTTTTGGAATTTTCAAAAATAGAAACAATTTTTTTTTTGAATATTTTTTTTATCAAAACCTGACCGTTATAGAGCTGCACCATGTTCATGCGTAAATGTTGGAGTATAATATTTGTCCAAATAATTAAAAAAAAAAGAGAGAAAAAAATGGTTCTGGGTAAAAAGTTGGAAGTGTCCCAAGATTTTTTATTTTTATATTTGTTGGAAAAGTTCATTTAAAATTCAGATAAATGAAAATAATTTATTCAAAATTTCAAATAAATTAAAAATTAAAGAGGTAAAATGAGTTTGTAATGCAACTTTTTAAACCGTTTGAAATATTTGTTGAAGGCTTCCTACTCCCACTAAAATTGCCTTGAAGAAACTCACTAGGCAACTGCTTTTGCATTAGATATCTATCTAATAAAACACAAATGATTTTGAATTTCCCGCTCATTCAATAAATCATCTGGGCCGTCCAAAGTTTGGGATAAATCTCACCATCCATCTATCTAATAAAATACAATCTATCTAATTCTATCTATCTATATCTAATTATCTATATAATAAAACAGAACCCAATTTGAATTCTAGAATTTGAGAAAGCACAACAACGACTCAGATTCATTCTAACTTAATCTAAAGGCTCACATTTCATCTCAAACACACAAAATTCCACCCAAATTTTCCCCTTATTCTCTCTCTCCTCTTCTCCTTCTCTCTCCTCTCTTACTTCCTATGTCTTCTCTCTTTCTCTCTCCTCCTTTTCTTTTTCTCTCCTCATCTTTCTCTCTACATTAATTGATATTTTAATATTTTATTTTAAACTATATTAATTTTTTGGAGTATGCTTACATTTAAAATGTATAATACATAAAAAATATCAATGGTAAGAAAACAAAATTAAAAACAAGATCATAATTTACTTATAAAAAAGCAATTACAAAATCAAAAAATTAAATAGATTCTTTTTCTTTTTCTTTATCCAATTGAAAAACTATTAACAAATTAAAAAATTGGTTAATTGTTGGCATGATGTGATATTTAAAATTAAAATATTAGATGTGGTAATTAACATATTTTTTAATATTTTTTATATGATATATATAAGATTCGTTTCGTATTAACTTTTTATAAGTTTATTTTTCATAAACTTTAATATTTAGAAAAAATATATATAAATTTTTGTGTTAATTTGCACTTTTTATGGGTGGTAAAATTTTATTTTTACATTAGAAAAAAGTATGTTTTAATGTAGATCATTTATCGCACAAGTTCATAATTTAATTAATTAGATCAAGTTAAATAAAAATGATAATATACATATTTATATTTAGTGGATATATAAATGAAAACGCTAAAAGTTTGGAAAAACATTTGATTAACGAAAATTGACCAAAAATAGAGAAGAAACATTTTTGCACAACTAATGCATATTTGAGGAACAACTGTGCAAGGTTTTTAAACCCGGACCGGTCATCGAACCGAAAAAATTACTGGGTGGATGGGTCACTGGTCCAACCAGTAGTCGGACCGTTATTGACCCAGTGACGTCATTAATATGTAATAATATTGTATATAATATTTAGTAAATATTGTAAAATTAATCAATTTATCTACAAAAAAAAAAACTAAACATCTCTAAGATACATTCAAATTCCGAAATTCAACCACAAGTTCAAGTGTTTGATTAAATGAATGCAAAAATATGTAAAATACCAAACAAAATCTCAACTAAATTACTAAAATAAAATAAAATCCGTAATATTTTTTTTTAATCTTTAAGGAGAGAACCGGTCAAACCCGTGAACCGGTCACCGGTTCACTGGGTCAACCGGTTCAACCGCCGGTTCACCGGTTCTGAACGGTTTTTGAGCAGAAGTGGTTTAGTGGTCCAAATCGGACCGTTGAGTGAACCGGGTCCGATTTTTTCTGGTTCAACCGGCGGTCCGGTCCGGGTTTGAAAACAGTGCAACTGTGACAAAAAAAATTATAAGGAACACTTTAAAAAAAACATGACAAATGGGAGAGTCAGATTTGCTAATTAATCTAAAGTAAGGGGTCTTATGTTTCAGATTTATA